>JARYGA010045974.1:0-43072 GCA_030545235.1 Helianthus tuberosus | reverse complement strand
ATGGGACGAGAATTGGTTCTTCTTCAGATGTGTGGAGTCGTATTTATAAAGTTCAGTAGTGAGTTGAATGTTAAAGGGATAGTTCCATGGTCTTCATTAAGGAAAAACGTGGGAAATAGGGGAAGTAATGTCTTTTCGGAAAGAGTGTGGTTGGTTAACGAACCGTTGTGTGTTAGATTTCCTAGATCGGCTCAAAATAAAAAGGACTGCTCGATTAGTTCTAGGCGTCAGGATGAGGGGTGAAATTGGTCTTGGCGTCGGCCGATTAGGGGAGGTCAAGAGGCGGAACAATTGTATACTCTGATGCAACTTTAACTTGATGTGCACTTAAAGGAAGGAGAAGACAAGTGGGTTTAGGATTTTGATGGGGAAGATTCATTCTCAGTTAAAAGCATACGTAGGCTTATTAATAATATGTCTTTACCAAATGGGAATATGGAGACCAGGTAGAAAAATAATTTCCTTGTTACGGTAATTATTATGGGTTGGAGGGTTTTGCTTAATCGGCTACCTAATAAACTAAATTTGGTCGGTCGTGGTATTGACATTCTAATTGTGCTTTGTCGGTTTATAATTTGACGGAGGAGACACTGGATCATTTATTTGGCGGTTGCGACGTTGCTACTTTAGTGTGGAATTTGGTGTTTAGTTGGCTTAATATCTCGGTTGCTCCTTCTTGTAAGCCGATGGAGATTATTTCGTGGATGGATTCTTTAGGTCTGTCTAAGCAGAGGAAGTTTCGGTACATGACATTATTCTTACTTCATGTTGGGTGATATGGAAGTTTCAGAATGATATATTGTTTGAGAGCAAGGATCAGTAGAAAGGAAGAATCTTTGATTTGATTCGTAGTTATTCTTTTATGTGGATAGTGAATATAAACAGGAAAAGTAATTTAGTTGGCCGGGTTTGTTACAAAACCCGCTTCTTTTTTGTGTAATATTTATCTTTTGCTAGCTTCTAGGCTTCTAGCTAGCCGTTATAAAGCTAGCAGTTGGAAAAATAATAATTGTGAGTCATAGTTTGAATTATTATAATCCAATTTTTAAAAGATATATATATATATATATATATATATATATATATATATATATATTTTAGTTTGAAAATTTACCTTAATATCTCAGTTTTGTCAGAGTTTATTTATGACTCTTATAGTTATAATTAGGGGTGTTCATGAGCCGATCCGATCTGAGCGAGGGTCTGCTCATGCTCGGATTGAATTACAATCGATCTGATCCGATCGGATCGAATTTGCAAAACCGAGCATAAAAGTGATGCTCGTGCTCAGATTGAATTTGAATCGAGCTGATCGTTTTCGCTCGGTTTTTCTCAGCACCGAAATTAAAACATGTGTAGCAAAAAAAAAAAAACTGAAATCAAGACTATTACAGGGCTGCATTCAACAAAAACAAATCCTAACTTGATTCTTTGTAAGAAGACATTCTAAAAAAAACACAATTTTTAATCGATAAACAAAACAACGGTAGACTTATACGAACTTGAAAGCAATTCAGAAGCTATATCAATCAACATAACCACGTGAGGAGATGGAATGAAACTATAGACACCAGTCAGAGTTATAATAATTCAATGACATCAAAAACACACAATGATTACTGTATTAAAACAGTTAGTGTTCATGTCAAAAGTACAGTATAGTATTATTATACGGCATCATATTTTTCATTAGCTCCTAATAACACAATGACTCACTGATACAACAATACATTCATATCAATCAAGATCAAAATAAATGAATATACTATTTGTGCATCAAACAGTTATGAATTTACTCTTCTAATATACATCAATTGTTCAATCTCGGTATCAAAATTGAAGTAAAATCGAGATTTGAATAGAAAATAATGGTAGGTTTGTGTGAAATCGAAAACAATTGAGTAGTTAGAATGGTAGATCGATTAAAGTAATCGTGAGAAAAGATTGAATGAGAGGAGCAAACCGTGAAATTGGATCCTCAACAATCGAACATGAGTAGCAACGAGGTATGTGGCAGGAAGTAGGAGATTGTACCTCTACTGATTTGAAGTATCCGACGAGGTAGGAGATTGTACCGTATATCCGTAAGAGTTGAACTTGAGCAGCAGCGAGCTATGTGGCAGGAGGTATGTAGCAGGAGATTAGGTGCTGATTTGATTTTTTAGGAATTAGGGTTAGGTTTTGGTATTGAGTTGGGCTAGTATGTTTCTTGGTCTTTTAATTTTTCTTAGGCTACTTATCTATATAACTATATATATTAATTATTTAATAAAAGTAATTCGAGCGAAACAGAGCTATCGACGAGCGAGCGGACCTTTACTCATGCTTGGCTCGTTTTCAAATTGAACCTGGCCGAGCGGTTCATTTACAAACTGGGCGGGAATCAAACGAGCATTTTTTGGGAATTGTTCGAACGATCGTCGAACGATCATCGAGCGATCCTCGATCGCCAAGCAGTTTGGACAGCCCTAGTTATAATAAGTATATATTTACCATGGGCGGACCTAGCCTTTGGCTAGGGTGGGCGGCCGCACCCCTTGAAAAAAAATTTTTGTGTATATTTTAGGCAAAAACTCCGACCGCACCCCTTGAAAATATGGTTGAACATCTCATCCGCACCCCCAGCAAAAAAAATTTTAGATCCGCCACTAATATTTACCACACAATATATAAATTACATTTTACTAGGATTGTACCAAGCTCAAGTAAGCACGACATGAACTTATTTAATTTAACTAGAAAGAGCTTAAACCCATATTATTTCGATAAGACGATAACTATATCTAAAGTTTCACATCTTATTTAGGTTTCAAATTTCGCTATATTGGTGTGATGTGACTGATCGTATTTGCTGTTAAAAAAAAGTTAATATTTTGGTTAATGTCAAATTTATAATAAAAAAATGGTATGAGGATATATGCCATTTTGGTTGAAATAGCGAAGTAAAGACTACCCACGTGAAAACATTTAAATCCTGGTTGTGAAAGAACTACGAGAACCACACATTTTATTAGTTTGAAAAATTGACATAAAAATTCAAAGTAACGGTTTTAGATTACAAATTTCAAACAACATAATCATTCTTAGTCAAAATATAATAAAGTCATAGTCAACTATGTTTTTGGTTGTAAACACCTACAGCGCACAAGCATTCCGGACTTTTAACAATTTTGAATGAAAATTTGTGTAGTTTTAGGGGCTGTTTGTTAACATCTTAATGACCATTCAGATGCTACCTCTTAATGGTTTAAAACCTCTGAATGAATAAGAGGTAACCTCAAGTCTGAATGGTTAAGAGGTAACCTCTGAATGGTAAATCATCATATGTCACATTCTTCTACCTTCTCATTGGTAAAATTCTTAATGGTTCCATTAAGAGGTAGCCTCTTAATGACCACTCAGAGGCTACCAAACAACCCCTTAGTTGTGTGGTAATTTGGATTTTAATAATTTAAATATTATTATTATTTCTTGGTTTTATGATAAATTGGATTTTAATAATATTTTAGTAACCATTCTAGGTTTATTCTTTGTCACAATTTCATTTTCATCTTTGTTTCTTAAAACTCACCCGGTTCCTATTACTGGTTTTCCCTGTTAGATCAATAACTAATCCGACTCTTCTTGCATTATCGATTGCTAGTTTGGATATTCGAGGACTTGTGAGGTTTTCTTTGGTTCAACCAATGTGAGAAATCCAACAATAATCATTCATTTGATTTTGTTGATCTAGTTGTTACACCATCAGAGTCTTCTCATATCCTTTGACTGATTACGTGATCTTTTGTCCACTTTATTGTTTATGAAATTTGGTTTTAAAAAACTGCTTTCGAAATTTGTATGTTTGGTTAACCACTAACTAAACTCTCCCCCTCAATGGCTCAACAATATGATAACTATGTTCAAAGCGTTGTTCATTGTTCCCTTGTTGAGGTTCTAATGTTGGATTGCCTAGTATGAAGTGTAGATGTGATCGGTACGCTTTATATTAATCATGTTTCACTAGTTATTTGATATATGCACATTATTTTCATTTGTTTTTTATGTAAATTGGCAAGTATGAATGAAATTTCGATTTGGTAAAAAAAAATTTGATTTTGTATTTGGTAGGTTTTAGAAGAAATGAGCTAAAACGTTGTAACTAAGCTAGACACCAGAAAATTAGATGTTCATTACCCGTGATTAGATCTTTAATGATATTTAACATTTCAACTTATGGTTGATAATTACCATTATTATTTAATATTGACCCCTTTTTTTAAAAAAAAAAAGATTTAATATTGATCTAACAGTAGTAATCTAATTATTTAATATTGACCTTTTTTTTTGAAAAGATTTAATATTGATCTAACAGTAGTAATCTAATTATTTAATATTGACCTTTTTTTAAAAAAAAGATTTAATATTGATCTAACAGTAGTAATCTAATAATGGCCTCGCGCAAGTCTAATGAAAAATTCAAAATTGGGCTTTATATTAATTACTAGTAATTGGGCTTTATCTGGGTTGATGATCATTAGGTTTCCCACAGATACAATACAAGTATACAAATTTCTTTCATTTTTATGACTTGCTAGTTGTTTTCCGGTGATCATAAACGGGAATATGATTTGGCTACTCATTTAACTTTAATGTTTAGTATTCGTATTCGATACTTGAAATTATATTGAATTACAACACATGGGTTCATATTTATTGTTGTGATTATTGTTTGATTGTTCCGGTAATCGTAACCGGGAGTATGGTTTAGCTACCCGTTTAACTTAAATGTTTAGTATTTGTATGCATTTACATATTTTGTGCCCGAAGTTTGTCGATCAAAAAATACATGTTATTTATCAGTGGCGAAACTAGCCCAAAAAGTTAGGGGTATCCTAATTTTCTTTTTTAGGATCAGTGGTATCCTTTATATAACAGAAACGGAGTTGAGAGGTATTTTTATACTACGGAGATGGAGTTAAGGGGTATTTTTACACTACGGAGACGGGGTTGAGGGGTAGCCCGTGCTACCCCTATTTGTACTATAAGTACTGTTATTTGTGTCTATGTGTGTTTCTTGCTTCTCAGTTTAATTGCAAACTAGTTAAGCTTTTCCTCAATTCAAAAGTTTTTCAATCAATTTTTGCATTTTCTTCTCAAATCAAACATGACGAATGTATAATAACTAGGTATTTTCTGGCATGCGCTGCCGCGCCATTTTTAACATGTATTTGCGTCTTTTATACTAACAATAGTTCAAAAGGAAAAAGATAAGCATGGTCGATTTTTCCCTTACAATGCAGCAAGAGTTTGTTCATTATTGGTTTGGCTCGTCAAAAACTATAACATTGAACACCGATGCCGTTTTTTATAATGGGAAAAATACTAGAAATGATGTTCACTCATAAGTGTTTGGGTTCGTCAAAGTATCGCAATGATAACGTCACTCGCTATAGCTTACGATAAAAAAACTAATTTTGAATATGACACTATTTTCGAAAAAGTCTACACCGGAACATTCACAAAAAAACCACGCATTTAGTTTTTAGAAGTTAACAAACGAAAATTACTAAAAAACGGAATTCTCTTAATATATATATATATATATATATATATATATATATATATATATATATATATAAAGCTTCTTTTTATGTTTAATCATTAAGGATTTTGACAAATTAGTCCAACAATATTAACTTTTGATATTTAATCGTTAAAATTATGAAAAATCAGTCAAAATAATAATAACTTTTTTTTTATGTTTGTGTATTACATTGAGTTATTTATTCCAAAAAAATCAGCAACTAATAAACTAATTTTAAGTTACAATTATCATTGCAAAAGGAAAATGTGAAGAGTGGGAATCGGACCAATAGTCTTACTATTTATTAGGTTTTCTTCTGAATTGGTGTATATGCATTATTGTCCAGTGAAGATGGATATGATCGGGTGGTTATGTTGGTAACACGATAATACTCCAATGGTTCGTCAGTGATCCTAATTTGCCATTCAAAAAAAAAAAAAAAAATCAAACTTTCTACCAAGCCACACTTGATTGTAACTTTCATTCTATATTTATATGTATTGAATGAATGAAAGATGTAAAAAGCTGAAAAGAAAAAGAAAAAAAGAAATCAATATAGCCGCCAAATAGGCCAATTATATCCGACAACCATTAACCTCCGTAAAAAAATGTAGATATAGAAGATAACCACCAATGGGGTGGTGGTCCATTGGCAAATGCAAAGTCTTTAAACACCTTGAGAAGGGAAGGTCTTAGATTCAAGTCTCACAGACAGTAAGAAATAAAAGAAATTTGCTTTAAAAAAAAGATAAAAAAGAAGATAACCACATGCTACTTGTATTATAAGTGCGTCATGTTTTATCTAAAACAGAAACGATAAAACCACCAAGCATTGGTTTTTTACCAACCCATTTGGGTTTTGAACACTTTCTGTAGGCTCTGGAGATGCGAATCTTGGGAAGTCGATAATTTTTGTTGATATTTCACAATCCGCTAATTCATTTGCCAGCACTGTGATACACCAATGATAAAAAAAAGTAGCATGACCGATGAGATGAGAAAAAAAAAACTATATACTAATAAAAACTTTTTATATAGAGTTAAATGTCATTTTAGTCCATGTGGTTTGAGCCGTTTTACCAGTTTAGTTCAAGGTTTCATTTTTTGCCTGTGGGTCCAAAAAGGTTTCGCCGTTACCATTTTAGTCCATTGAACTAACTTTATCCATTTTTTCTATTAACGAAAAGGGCAATTCGGTCATTTTATATGGCCGAATTACCCTTCTAGTTAACATAATTACATATAAAATGACCGAATTGCCCTTCTTGTTGACAGAAAAATTGGATGAAGTTAACCCAGTGGACTAAAATGGCAACGGTGAAACCTTTTTGAACCCACAGGCGAAAAATAAAACCTTTGAACTAAACTGACAAAATGGCCCAAACCATAGGGACTAAAATGGAATTTAACTCTTTTATATATCTATTAAACAATCTCGTTTCTTTTAGGAGAGTGGAAGAGGAAAGAAATCAATTTGTTTCAATGAAAATTAACTACTACAACAACAATCTTATCCAGTAAATCTCAATTCCTACAAATAGCATAACTATTGGTAGGGTCTGAGAAGGGTGAGATATAGACACATCTTATCTCTATCCATAAGGATAAAGAGTAAACTGCAATTTTGCACCCTGAGGTTAGGGGTCATTGGCATGTCTACCCCCCTAAGGAAATAATTGCAATTTTACCCCCCACTGTTTGCCCTTATGTCGTATGTTTACCCCCCGGCGTCAAAGTGGCTAACAGATCTGTTAACTCTAAGTTGAAATGACTATATTACCCTTACATTTTACCCCCCAACATTCATGTTAAGTCGCACAATTACCCCCCACTGGTAAATTACTAATTTGTCCTTTGCTCTTACCCCTTGTACTTTGTGTTAAGACACAACATTACCCCCTGAAATTTACAAAACCCTTCCCGCCAAAATCAAATACCTGTTCTATGATTCTATAATAAAAAATCTGAACCTGTTCTTTGATCTAAAACCTAATTCTGATTTTTGAAAACGTAACAACCATACCTGTTCAAAAATCTGAAACCTAACAAGCAAAGACTCCAAAATCAAGCATATGTTACTAATTCTGAAACCTAATTCTGAACCTGTTCTATGCATATGTTACTAATTCTGAACCTGCAATCAGTTATTTCTATAAGGTGTTCAAACGAAGCATACATGTTCAACCAGTGTGAACAAATCAAGCATACCTGCAATGTTAACAAATCAAGCATACATGTTCAACCAGTGTGATCAACAAAGCAAACTGTCATTTTAGAACTTATGCACATGCAAACTGTCATTTTAGAACTTATGCACATACAGCAACTGTGATCAACCAGTGTCATTTTAGAACTTATGCACATGCAAACTGTCATTAAGACTGATCTGATTAAGCACACTTATGCCCAACCTGCCAGAATCTGATTAAGCCACTTATGCCCAAACTGTGTGTTATTTACAACCTGCAAATGCCCAAACCGTCAGAATCTGATTAAGCCACTTATGCCCAAACTCACATTCAGACATTGTAACACATTCAGACAATGTGTTCAGGACTTATGCAAACTGTCAACAAGCTTAGTACTAGGTAAACAAGCTGCAAATGCATACAATCAAACATAAGGTTCAGACGTTAATGTCAACATAATGAGTGTAAACAAGCTGCAAATGCATACAATCAAACAAGCTGCAAATGCATTCAATGTGGTCGGTACAATTTGCAGCACATAAGTTGCTAGATCCCATGTTGACAGCACATAAGTTGCTAGACTCCAAAACATAATGAGTGTGCTGCTATTTCATGCCCATAAGTTGGTATTAGCTGCTAGATCCCATGTTTTCCAGTCCAATTTCCCAATTTCTCTGATCAAGATGGAGACCATGAGATTGTTATTACCTAACGTCTGAACCTTATGGGCATGAAAATGACATTTTACTCTAATCTAAATATTTTAACACAGAAGATATAGGAGATTGTATGCATTACCCAAAAGCTTTTTTTGATCAACAAGCTAATTTTGATCAAACAACATACCCAAAAGCTTTTAGACAAAAGCTAAATAAGTTAAGTTAGGTTAACCTACATATTACACAAAAGCTTCGATTAAGTTAAGTTAACCTACATATTACACAAAAGCTAAATAACTACTAGACTAAACATCCGCTCAACTCTCCGGTGGTAGATGGAAGTTGAGGACAGGCCTACCAAACACAGAGACCACCAGGTGGACCACCAAAGATGAGCTTGATAAGCTCATCGTCAGGTCAACTGTAAAAAAACCAACAGTGAACCAAATCAGACCCTAAACCCTGCTTATAACATGATAATGACTAAATCTGACCCTGATTAACTAAAATTGGCCGATTATACCTTTGGTGTGGCGGATGAGATAGCGGATTAGCCAACAAAAGACCGGCATTTCCACTGATCTGAAGATAGCGGTAGTGGTTGTTGTGACCGGAGGAGAAGAATGATCGGACGAGGAGAAGAACGATCGGACAAGGAGAAGAATGATCGGACGAGTTGATGTCGCCAGAGAGACACTGATCGCCGCCGGAGAGACACTGATCGCCGCCGGAGAAGAAGGTTGAAGGACGATGGGTGAAATGGTGGGGGGGGGGGGTAATTATGCTTTGGTCTGTTACTTATAGGGGGTGTTGTATCAAAGAACCTTAACACTAGTAGCAAAATGACAATTTTACCCTTTGACCATCAGGTTATAAAGTTGACTGTTAACCCACTTTGACGCCGGGGGGTAAACATGCGGCATAAGGGCAAACAGTGGGGGGTAAAATTGCAATTATTTCCTTAGGGGGGTAGAAATGCCAATGACCCCTAACCTCAGGGTGTAAAATTGCAGTTTACTCTAATATAAATTTCTTTTTTAGATATAACGTGTGTTTGTGTTTGTTTATCTTAGCTTAATTTAAATAAGGAACAACTATAACTTGTGTCTGTGTGATGCGAAGCATTTGCATTCAGAACTTTTACGTAAATTCGGCCCACGTGCTGCGGCGAAGGTTTTGAACTCTGCGTGAAAATGAATACATGTAATGTTAATAATGTTGTTCGCATGAAATCGGTTCGTTTCGTCACAGTAAAGGAAATAATCGGTTTTTTTACGTGTTTGATTTCTAACAATTTTTTTTATCTAAACGTACATAATAATAAATAGGTTGCAACAATATATTCGGAATTTTATAACGCGTTATATTATATTATTAGAACTTTGCAAAAGGGTAAACAACATGATTTTACAAATAAGAAAGTAAACCATTACACAATTTTGATGACGTGTACATTTTTTATTTAATCACTTGCACACCATAATTAACAACTCGGTTTTGAATAAAACATATGCAATACATAAAAAATAAGTATGTTATAACACCATACTCTGAACTTTATAAAATATCGCATCTTAAAAGTTAATAGAGAAAAAAAAATGTTATTGGTCCACGTGACACAAGATGGTTATTTAAAAAAAGGGAAAAAAAAGTTAAGAAATAAAGAAAAAAACGTTATTAGTGTAATGTTTGTCTTTTGCTAGCTTCTAGGCTTCTAGTTATTCTTGATTCGTAGTTATTCTTTTATGTGGATAGTGAATACAAACAGGAAAAGTAATGTTAGTTGGTCAGGGTGGTTACAAAACCCGTTTCTTTTTTTTTTGGGTGCTACTTCCTACACCCCCTAGTTACTTTTTACACCCCCTCCTCTCACATACTTACAGGTGGGGCCCGCGTGGGACCGGCAGTTTTCCTCTCACAAGGAGGGGGTATAATCAGGAGGGGGTGTGCTTAGAATCAACCTTTTTTTGTAATGTTTGTCTTTTGCTAGCTTCTTGGCTTCTAGTTAGCCGCTATAAAAGCTTGTAGTTTGAAAAAAAAATATGTGAGTAATAGTTTGAAGGGTAAATTACCATTTTTGTCCTTTATGTTTGTAGCGGGTTGCAATGGATAACCTTTTACTTCAATAATTACAGTCACAATCCTTTATTTGGAAAACGCATTACACCTTTCGTCCTTTAGCACTAACCAGGTTAAAATTTTAAGTTAAGTCTTATCATGTGACTTGCACATGAGGGTAGATCAGTAATTTTACTAATTTGTTTAAAATATTATATAAATACACCTAAACCCTGTCTCTTTCATTCTGCTATCTCTCTCTCTCTCTCCCTCTTTCTCTCTTCAATCCGGCCAGATCCCTAAATCATCCAAATCTATTGATCACTAAGTCAATATCGTATAATCAGAATGTATAAACACTCCAATGTCATATCCAATCATCCTAATGGGCAAAATACCTATTAGATTATGCACCTATAGATACATAGAGAAAGTACCTAATCTGGAGATGTGATGAGAGAGAAGATTAGGTAATTTGTTTACAGCTACTGGGTATCAGATAATATTTGTTATTCTTGTTATATACAACAATTAAAGAGAGAAGAAAAAGCCATTTGGATGTGTAAATGAGTGTTCTTGATGCAAGGGTTTCAGATCTGAGGTAGTTAACAAGAAGTCGCCATTTTTCCGACCATAATTTCAGGCCTTTAAACCCCACCACCAATTTCCGGCTGAAATTTCAAGTATGTGAGTACTCATTCAGCACTTGGATACGGGAATTGATGGTTGTGATGTACAAGGGTTTCAGATCTGAGGCAAGGTTTCATGGGTTGAAGTGGTGGTGAGGGCAGTTGTTGCGAAGTTGGTGGTAGTGCTCGTGGTTGTCGAAGGGTTGGGGTGGTGGTAGGACGATGGTGGGAGGGTGATTACTGGTGAAGGTGGAGATGTAGATGCAGATGGTCGTGGATGGTGTGTGTAGGTTATGTTTAAATAACAATACATACATACACATTTTATATAATATATATACATAAATTAACTAATTAATTAATTGTTTTAAAGTATTTTTATTTTATTATTATAATATATATTTTTAATAGATAAAATGACCAAATTGCCCTCATGTGCAATGCACATGTCATATTTAACTGGAAATTTTAATCTGGTTTGTGCTAAAGGACGATAGATGTAATGTGTTTTCCAATAAAGAATTGTGAGTGTAATTATTAAAGTTAAAGGTTATCCACTGCAACCTGCTACAAACATAAAAGACGAAAAGTGTAATTTACCCTAGTTTGAATTATGATAATCCAATTTTTAGAATTGTTTTCGAATGTTGGGGAAACCCTGCGAGTTTTGGGATTTGTAACATCCCGAAAATATAAAACTTTATATTAGAATTATAAAGTATAAATAAACAAGAATTTATTTAACTAGGAAATTATAACCTAGTTAACTAGAAGTCTAGAAATAACTCGAAATAGGGTTAGAATGACCAAACTATATGTTAAACAAAAGTGGAGGGGCTCATGTTGTCAAAATTGAAACTTGTATTAACAATTTTTAACTAAAAACAAAACCAAACACCCCATTTGGGATGTCTGGTCGATCAGAAGCAAGAGAAGGGCGACCCCCATTCTCCAAAACCCTAGTATTCACAAAAACCATGAATTGAAGGCTCAAATCAAGTTCAAATCAAAATCTGAATATAGATTAGTGGTCTCCTTGTTGTAGGGATCATTAGGTATGTAAATTTCGGTATTTTCGATTCATCTCAAGTTCTAGACAAATCATGAAAAGTTGAAATTGAGCTTGATTGTGTCATGCATGAATGAAATTGGAAGAGATATAAGGTTTAGGGACAAACCCTAGATGAATTCTTGTCAAAATCTTGCATGATGTTGTAAGGTCCATAATCACTATAGTGGTTGATTACCAAGTTAGTAGAACTTGGTAAACACTAGGATTAAGACTTTTGATTTAGTGTAAACTGAAACTATGTGATAATCTCTGAAATATTGATGTTGAAAATATGTATATATTTGCCTAATTGAAGTGGATTTAGACAAGTTAACAAGTCATGAACTTGGTAATAATCATGTGAAAATTTGACCCACTAGGTGTTTGTTGAAATGCCTAAGTGGGGAATTAATATGTTAAAAATAGGATAAAAACGCATAATTGACTAATGTGGTAATTTATGTGCAAATAATTACGAAAAGGGTTCTAAATGTAAGTCGAATTGAACTCTTTAGGCCAAGCATCTGGATCTTCAAGCGGACAAGCCGGAGGAGGAGATACGCGCTTGAAGGGTGTGCTCTAAAGGTACGTGACTTTGGTCTCGTTAAATTACGCATATATTTTTTAGTTTAGTGTGTAGATAGAATCGTAGTGTAAAGGATGCGTTTGACGTGTTTTAAAGTGGCGTAGTTCACTTGAACATCAAACGGGTCAAAATAAAGATTTGGGATTGGGTTTGACTTGTTAATAAAGTGATGGTTTTCGCTAGATAGTCAAACGGGTTGAACAGATACCATAAAAGGAGTCATGACAATAGCGATATGATGGTTTCGTAAGTTGTTAAGTGTTGGATTGCACTACGCTTATGAACCTAGCTATGATACTTTAAGTTGTGAATCCAGGATATTGGAATAATAAATGGGGGTATGTTGAAAAGGCTGTTTAAAACGGAATGTTGAGTTCCGAGGAAACGAGCTTTTAGTCCCAAGGGAACACAAAGTCATGAATAGCGCAAACACACCAAGATGTACAAGCCCGGGGACTTGGGTAATGGCATCTAAAAGGTCTTAGAATAAGAAACTGAAAATATACACTTATAGTTGGAATGGGTCGAATAAATAATAGTATAGAAACTTTTAGCCGTATGATCGGTGAATCAATTGTTGGTATGATAATCAAAGTGAATATGTCCGTAATGAATTTACAGACATACAGGAAAGAAGTAGTCTAAAACGGTATGCGGTTTTGGGCGAAATCAACAAAATAGTCAAATGGCTAAATCACAGAGTCCACCGTAAATTACGGTCTCCACCGTAATTTACGGTGGAAAACAAAGATGTTACGGTGGTTCACCCATGTGTTACGGCAGACCAGAATCATTCAGGGTCTACCGTAACTTACGGTAGACACCGTAAGTTACGGTGGAGCCCAGAAAACTTGTATTTTATTTATCACTTTTCGATGTCGGAATTCGTTTATATGGATTGAATTAATGTCAAAACTAATGTTTTTAGTGGTTTGACCCTAGGTATGGAAGAGGTCCTCCCGGATGGTGATCAAGTACATTGTCAAGAACCGAACACGCATTTTGAAGCTTCCGCGTCAAACTTAACCTTGTTTAGACTTTAATCGTGTTGTAAATGGTTCGTTAACCGTGTTTTGAATCCATTAAACTAGTTGTTAGTTGACTAGCAAGGGTTACTATAATTACTATAATTATTAATTAAATTCCGTCCAAATATTAAGGGTGTTACAAGTTGGTAATCAGAGCTTAAGGTTGTCAACAAAGTGTTCGGTTCAAGCTTGATCAAGCATCCGGTAAGAACTAATTGTTCTAAGTAGAGTTACTAAGTATAAAAATGGAATGATGAATAGATATGCATGGGAAGAGCGTTTTAATACACTCAAACCCGGAAAGTGCATTAAATAAGAGCGGTAAAAACAAGTTATGAACTTGAATAAACCGAAGTAAATAAACCATATGCTATAGATGAAATGTTTAACGCTTGATGTAAAAATTTCAGTTAAAGATGACGGATAAAGGTAATGATAATGCGGTGCCAAGAGTCACCGAGCAAACGAGAGAAGTGATTGCTGAAGAGGTAGGGAAAGCAATCGAAAACAGTCTGTCGGGTTTCATCGACAAAATCCAAAACACGGTATTATCAGTGGTGGAAGAAAGAATCAAGAAATTGGAGGATAATTGTAACACCCCGAAAATATAAAACTTTATATTAAAACTATAAAGTATAAATAAACAAGAATTTACTAACTAGGTAAATTATAACCTAGTTAACTACAAGTTTAGAAAGGACTTGAAGTAGGGTTAAATAACCAAAACTAAATGTTAAACAAAAGTGGAGGGGCTAATGATGTTAAAATTGAAACTTATGCCACTAATTTTAATAAAAAAACAAAACCAAACACCCCATTTGGGGGTCTGGTCGATCAAAGCAAGCAGGGGGCGACACACCCCACTCTCAAACCCTAAAAACTCACTAAAACTCTCAATTGGAGGTGCAAATCTGGTCCAAAACGAAATCCGAGCTTAGAATCGTGATCCTCATCGCAAGAGGATTACTAGGTATGTAAAATTTAATGAAAACTCTCAACTTGAAATTCTCATGAAATTGGGAAAAATCTGAAATTATGGTTGCATGTGTGTGTTATGATGATTTAGGAACAACTATAGTGTCTAGGGACAAACCCTAGACAAATACAAGTTGAAAGCATATGAAATTTTAGTGAAACCTATGAACACCATTGTAGGTGATTAGTGGGTTATGTGTAATTTGATGAACACTGGGAAATAGATTGTTGATCTAGTGTAATTTGACAATTTTGAAGTGATTTCAAAAAAATAGAAGTTAACAATCATGTAAAAAGGTTGAATGATGTGAAAATAGGGCTAAATGGTAAACTAGAGATTTAATGTTTAATCATGTAAAAATCTGCCCTTGAAGTGTTTGTTGAAATGCCTCTAAGAAGGCTTAAAACTGAAATTCCAAGTTTAAACGCATAATTATGGTGTTTTGGTGTATTATGAGAATTATGATTTAAAGAGAGTTCTAAACATATCATAAATGAACTCTATAGGAACGGGCGCAGGAGCGTCAAGTGGACAAGCGGGTGGCGAACCACGTTTGAAAGGCCTACTTTGAAGGTATGTAACTTGATTCGTTACATTTGATGAATTGTTGCTAAACTATGCGTTGTTGATAAAATTGTGTTGGTTATAGCAATCATGTATGTTACTTAAATCCGTAGGTTAAGAATTGGTTTGTAGTCGTTTGGTAGCCATCAAAATGGAGAATTTCCGTAGATGGATCAAACGGGTCGAATCATGATACTTTGTAGTATTAATATTGTAAGTAAAACCTCGGGAGCTGACAATCGCAGCTGCCTTGTTCTTCTATTGCTTCAAATATCAGGATACAGTGCAGGATGTGGTGCGGATCGACTATGTGTTACAATGTAATTTGAATACAAGTGTTGTGTGTAGTGTTTGCGATGAGCTAGAGAGAAAGTGTTTGAAAATGTGTAAGTTGAGTGCCTTAATCTGATCCGCCCCCATCTATTTATAGTAAAACAAATGTAACTAACTATCCTACATAACCGGGATCCAACGAATATTCCTTAGTCGAACGTTGTAGACCTGGTCTTTCGGGTTCAACGTCTCTCCTTTAACAAATACGCCCGAGTCTTGAGGAGATGAAGTCCATTTGACCGTTAGCAAGTCCCAGTCATTAACCTGCACGTGATTAATTCGATATACCTCAGGATATCACCCAGGATGTTAGCAATATCCCCGTCCAGTATCCTGATCACAAATAAACAATTAAAAGCAGGATATAGTTCAAGATATATATGCTTAGAAAATGAGCCATAACAATTGTCCCCAAATATATCGGTTGGTATACCAATCCAACGGACATATTTTAAAAGTCTTATCCCATGATTCAAGGCATTTAAAACGAAGCGACGGTCAAGATCACATCATAACCTCCAACGCGCTTTTGGCTCAATGGAGATCCACAATGCCCCTATATCTTCTCTCTTCTTGTTTGAAAAGCAGATATCTCCAACAGAGCCTCCAGGTAATTCCCCATTTCTCAGTTACTTTCTGTCAATTTTTCTTATTCGTAATGGTTGCCGAGACATTCACCCAGCAGAATCTCCTCAAAAATCCCGGAAAGGAGGTCTGTGCTTTTGACAACGCAGACATTGCGGCTTTGAGAGCTTCCGGTGCTTTCCCTGATAACACGGTCTTTAGACCATTCGATCGGTCAATACGATCGGATGTTTCTTCCGCTGATTGGGTTTGCTTCCCAACATATCCTTTCTCGCTAGGTCTTCGATACCCTTTTCCCAAATTCATGATGCAATTCTTCCGAACCACCGGCATCTCTTTTGCTCAAACCATGCCCATGGTTTGGAGAGTATTAATCGTACTTAACCAAATCAAAAACCTTCATTGCCCCGACCTCTGCATCGAGGATCTACCTATTGCTTATCGCCTCCGATCCCACGGCTCTAGCCGGTTCTTGCTTTTCTCGACCTCTAGCAAACCCCTTATTCTTAAAGCCACCAAAAACGAAGACGGATGGCAACACAAATTTTTCTTTGTCAAACGAGACTCCATTGCTGAGGGTGCCAGCCTTCCAGTGGAGTGGTTAACCATCGGTAGGGTCATAAATATTCTCATGGACCTTTAGGTTTTTATCTCCTACTAATATCCTTCTTTTTGATCCTTATGCAGTGAATTTCAAGGAAGTAGCTCCCCCTACCGCTGAATCAGAGGAAAGAATCAACACCGTTTACCAATTACCTGCAATAGACAGGAGTTTCACCACACACGTCCCGAGTTCCAGTCAATACTCGTCATCTGAAATGTCTGGTAAGGATTACTTTTAAAATAATTAGTCAACACAGTATAATAACAAAATAAAGAGTAATAATGATGTAAAACTTTTCCCTTTATGCAGCACCGGCCAAGATCCCTGAAGTCTTTGACCTCGACGAGTTGGACAGTTATTCTGATCAGGTTCAAATCAAGAAGGAACCTAGTCCCAGGGCCACAGCCTCATCCAAACCCAGCAGTTCCAGAGCCATCATCATTCCAAACCTTCACCGGCTACCAAGCCCCGGAGTTCAAGTTCACGTAAAAGGAAAGAGCCTGATTCCCCTGTCATTTCTGACACATTTCCTTATGAGAAGCACGGGTTCATTGAAGCTAGCGGGTTTATGATTTCCTTTCTTAACCAGGTTAGTATTCTCAAATTACATCCTGCAGCTTACATCATTTACAAATATTAATACCTGTCCTCTTACTTTCACAGGGTCTTGGGCATCTGGTTCACCTATATCAAGAATCCTGCGGGCTTAACAAGACACTCGAATCCAAGCTAAAGGAAGCAGAAGTCACAATCTCCAATCAAGGCATGATTGCAGCCGCCAAATCTCGTCATTACGAGGAGAAGTTCAAAGCTATGATTCAAGAACACCAGACTGCTCTCAACAAAGCTACTCTTCAAGCCCAAACCGATCTTGAAGCTGCCCATGTGCAACATGAACGGGATATGGTCAGCTACCGGGAAAGCCTTAAGAGCTCCGTCGTCATTTCTCTCCTCCAAGCCAGGTTGAAGATGGCCCATGAAGCCAAAACATTAGGTTTTGAATGCCCTTCTTGGGACGTTGGTTCCTGGGAAACCAAGCTAAAGAACCTCGACGACACTTCTTCCAAACCAGCTGTCGAAGAATCTTCCAAAGCAGTTGAAAAAGCAACCGATGCTGAGAAGGATCCCAAGACGGATGCTGCTGAAATCATTATGGACGAAGAAGGCACTGCCCCCTAAAGCTTATTTCCTTTAAATTGTTTGAACAATTTTATGTCATAAGAACAATTTTTATTTCTGCATTAAAACAATTTGATAGCCGAAGGTGGATGGGTCCTGGGTTTCAGGATGAAACCTTCGGTTATCAACCAGTACTGATTGTTTCAAAAAATAATTTCATCTTTCATTTTTCTTGCTATTATCTTCCGTCTTTCTTAGTATGTATCTTAGCTTTGCAAAATTTCGTACAACTATTTTTCAAAAATATCATGATCAATATGCTCAGCGATATATTATAAAAACTGTTATTAGATAGGACTTCCAAATATTCGTTCAACTTTGTGAAAAGCTTTTTAAAGAGTGAAAAACAATCCACATGTTTTGATAATACTTAAATGATCAAAGTTTCAAACTAGTATTAGTTTTTAATCGAATATTCTGAGAAGTATTTTGAAAATATATTTTGAAAATATATCAGGATATTTAACCTTTTACCAAACATAGTATCATCAAAAACTTAAACGATGTTTACAAAGGAAAGATCATACCAGGAATAGGGTATAACCCTATTATCAAACCTCAATCCCTTTGCAACTTTTCCAATGAAGATGTCCCCTGTCTAAGACACTTAGTGCACTAGTTTCGAGCCTTATCCTTTTAGCTTTACACCATTGCTTTAGTAGGAATGTCCCCTGTGTACAATGTCTTCAAATACTTAGAAATCTTCTGGATATCAATCCCCGTTGTATAGACAATTTTTCATGTTACAGGGGTAAAACCCAAGAATGTACTGGAGATAAATTCCTTGTATCCTGGGGAAAATCCCAAATTTTCGTGCGCTACAGGCGGGAGTGTATAAACTCCAAGACTTAGAAAGGTGAAAACCTTTAAACCTTAGAGAGTATGAAAATACCCTTTCGTGAGAGAGGGTGATCAATCCTCATATACCTTTAGGATTCAGGATATAGCCAACAGTAACGAAATTGTCAGCCATTTTTACATGGACTGGTCCCGCCACCTTGAACTATCCCTGAATAACTTGCGCTCCAGGCGTGGTGTTTAAACCCAATTCGGAAGAAAGGTGAATACCTTTAAACCTGTGAAGGGATCAGGATCCCTTATACGTGAGAGAGGGGGCCAATCCTCTAATCTTCTGAAGTATCCTGAGTGAACATCCTGGAGCTATATCCTGGAGCATATACTGCAAAACATCCTTAGACTAAGGTGGGTGTTAGCTTGGCTAACACCCCTCTGATGCTTAAGTTAGTATTGGGTTCAAAGCAATAAATAATATTAAACATATTAAAAGAGATAATATTCATACCATCCTGATTTAGAAATTAAATTCCTAACTCACTTGAAATAGAGCTTCAAATGTATAGCATTCCAGGATCTCGGTATCATATCCCCTTTCATATTCTTGAGTCTATATGCTCCTTTCCCTGCTTCTGATTCAACTTCATATGGTCCTTCCCATTTTGGAGCTAGCTTGCCATCGGCAGGATTAGTAGTATTCTGAAAAGCCTTTCTTAACACCCAATCTCCAACCTTAAATCTTCTGGTCCTAGTATTCTTGTTATATGCCCTGGATATTCTTTGTTGATATGCTGCCATCCTTAGCCTTGCTGCATCCCTTTTTTCCTCTATAGTATCCAAATCCTGACACATGGCTTCATGATTCTGTTCAGGATCCTGTAGGGTAGATCTTGAAGTAGGTATTGACATTTCCGTTGGAATCATTGCTTCTGCTCCAAATACCAAGGAAAATGGGGTTTGGCCTGTTGCATTCTTTACCGTTGTCCTATCAGCCCACAAAACAAATGGTAACTCTTCTGCCCATCTTCCTTTTTTGGCTCCAAGCCTCTTCTTTAAGTTATTGACAATTATCTTGTTTGAGGATTCTGCTTGTCCATTCGCTTGAGGATGTACCGGAGTAGATGTTATCATTTTGATTCCTCAACTCTTGCAAAAGTCAGTAGTTCTCTTGCTTATAAACTGAGAACCATTGTCACAGATTATCTCGGCTGGTACTCCGAATCTGGTCAGGATATTTCTCTTTATGAAGGATACTACCTCTTGATCCCTGACTTGGACAAATGCCTCGGCTTCAACCCATTTGGAGAAATAATCTGTCATTGCCAACATAAAAACCTTCCCTCCTGGAGCCTTTGGAAGCTTTCCCACTATATCCATACCCCACTTCATAAATGGCCAAGGGGAAACAATAGGATATAATGGTTTAGCAGGCTGATGCAGTATGTTACTATGTCTTTGACATGCATCACATCTTCGAGCATATTCTGCGGCATCTTTTCTCATTGTCGGCCAATAATATCCTGTCCTTAATACTTTTGGGAATAATGACCTGCCCCCAGTATGGTTACCACAATCCCCTTCATGTATATCCTAAAGTACTTCTTTGGCTTCAGGATCCTCTAAGCACCTCAAATACGGTCCTGCAAGAGATTTCTTGTATAAAACATTATTTATAATAGCGAATCGTGATACCTTCATCCTAAATGCCTTAGGATTTTCATTTCCAGGGATGTGTCCTTCTTTGAGATATCTCATGATTGGAGCCGTCCAGGATTTAGGATCCTCTTTAGGATGCTCTGCTCCAGGATCCTGAATACCCGCTACTTCTTTATCCCGAGGATTCGTTGCAGGATACAAGACATGTAATATTGGTATTTGGGTTCCTTCTGGTATCCTGATCGATGATCCCAGATTTGCTAAGGCATCTGCTTCGGCATTATCCTCCCTTGGTACCTGTTCAAGTGTAAAAACATCGAAATATCCTGCTAATTTTTTGAGAATATCGAGGTATTCGATTAATTTCTCACCCTTGACTTCATAGGATCCATTAAAATGGTTAATAATTAACAAGGAGTCAACATATACTTGCAAATTCTTGATACTCATATCCTTAGCCAATTCTAATCCTGCAATTAAAGCTTCATATGCTGCCTCATTATTAGTAACAGGAAAGTCACACCTAATAGCCTGGGGTAATATGTCCCCCTGTGGCGATTTTAGTAGTATACCTAAACTTACACCTCTTATATTGGATGCACCATCAGTATATAATGTCCAGGATCCTGAAGATTCTCCTAACTGTTGAACTTCTAGGTCTACCTCGTCCTGAATGTCACTACTGAAATCAGCCACAAAGTCAGCTAAAGCCTGAGACTTTATGGCATTTCTAGGTTCATATACTAAATCATAAGCACTTAACTTTACTGACCACTTGGCCATCCTGCCTGACATCTCTGGTTTCCTAAGCACATTTTTGACAGGATAATTTGTTTTAACATGAATCCTATGTGTCTCAAAGTAATGTCTAAGCTTCATTGATGCCATAACTAATGCTAGTATCAACTTTTCTAAATGAGAATATCTAGTTTCAGCATCTAACAAACTTTTACTAACATAATAAACAGGATATTGCTGACCTTCATGGTCTTTTATAAGAACGGCACTTACAGCATTCCCTGATACAGCGAGGTATAGGGATAGTGGTTCACCATTTTCAGGCTTCATCAATAGAGGTGCAGTTGAGATATATCGCTTCAAATCCTGCAAGGCTGCTTCATGCTTTGCTCCCCATTCAAATTTCTTATTCTTCTTGAGGATATCATAGAATTCCTTGCATTTTTCCGAGGATCTTGAAATAAATCTATTCAAAGCTGCTACTCAGCCTGTTAACCGTTGTACGTCCTTCATATTCGAGGGTGATTTTATATCCAGGATAGCTTTAATCTGCTCCGGGCTTGCCTCTATCCCCCTTTTCGTCACCATATATCCAAGAAACTTTCCTGCCCCCACTCCGAAATGGCACTTAGCAGGATTCAGCTTCATGTTATATTGATCCAGGATATCAAATGCTCCCTTGATATCCTGGAGGTGATCCTTAGCCTTTTTAGATTTCACCACCATATCGTCAATATATACCTCCATGGTGTCCCCCAGCTTATCTTTGAACATCATGTTCACTAATCTCTGGTATGTCGCACCTGCATTTTTCCAACCGAAAGGCATGGCAGTATAGCAATATATACCTGTTGGTGTCATGAAAGCAGTATCCTCCTGGTCCGAAGGTTCCATTTGAATATGCTGAAATCCTGAGGATGCGTCCATGAACGTTAACATTTCATGTCCAGCGGTAGCATCCACCATTGCATCGATATGAGGGAGAGGAAATGGGTCTTTAGGACAAGCCTTGTTCAAGTCCGTGTAGTCTACACAGACTCTCCATTTCCCATTTTTCTTCTGTACCACAACTACGTTTGCTAGCCATCTTGGAAACTTGACTTCTCTGATCATCCTGGACTTCAACAATCTTTCAACTTCCTCTTGGATAATTGCATTCCGCTCAGGAGAAAATTTTCTTCTTTTTTGCTGAACAGGCTTGAATGATTTGTCAATTCCAAGCTTGTGAGTGATAATGTCTTTGGATATGCCTGTCATATCCTCATGTTTCCATGCAAACGTCGACATCCTGCATTTCAAAAAGTTAGTTAACTGCTCTTCAATATCCTGAGGGATATTGGTTCCTACGAGCACCGAGACATCAGGATTATCCTGATCCAGGATAATTTTCTTCACATCCTGCTCCGAATCCTCCACGATATCCTGGACCTGCATCTTTAATTGCTATGCTGTACTAGGCTTAGTTGAGGATTTCATTGAGGACGAGTAGCATTCTTTCGCTTCCTGCTGATCACTTTCAACTTTGACAACTCCCCAAGGGGTAGGGATCTTGATGCATTGGTGATATGTTGATGGCACAGTCTTCATATCGTGAATCCATGGTCTTCCCAGTATGATGTTATAGCAGGATAAGGAGTCCATCACACATAATTGTTGTATCGAGTTGACCCCTTCAACATATACTGGTAACTTTATCTCCCCTACGGTATTCCTAGCTTCTCCACTGAAACCAACGAGCACAGTGGACTTCGAAGTAATGTCCATCGGAGATACATTCGTCCTCTTCAATGTTTCCAGCTGAATTATATTGACAGAACTACCGTTGTCTACCAGTATCCTGCGTACAAAATGGTTAGCCACATATAATGTTATTACCAAAGCATCATGGTGAGGATCCTGAACAGTATCCCTGTCATCACCATCGAAAGTGATCATTTTATTAGTTGTGAGGGTAGTCATCCTGACTGGTCTGTCTCCCCTCTCACTCTTAGCTTCCTTTGCATGTCTCTTGGCCGCCGAATACGAAGTTCCACAAATATCGGATCCTCCTGAAATAAAGTTAATTATCTTGGCATCTGCTGGGGGTGATGCTGCTCGTTCAGGATCCTTCTCGGGATCCTGACCTTTATTCTTCTTTTTTCCCAGCAAGTCCTTCAGATACCCTTTGCTTAACAGGTAACTTATTTCTTTCCTTAAAGCAATGCAATCCTCGGTCATATGTCCGAAGTCTTCGTGGAAGGCACACCATTTGGATTTATCCTTCCAATCAGCTTTCTGCTGGTTCTTTCGAGGCCACCTAGCTTTGTCCCCTAAACCCTGCATAGCATACATTAACTCGGGTATATTAACAGAAAAGCGGTATTCAGATAAGTCAGAATATTCTTCAGGATCCTCGTCTTCAACAGCATTCACTTTCTTGTTATCATTTCTGCCATATGGCTTGGAGCGATATGGCTTATATGAGGTTTCTGATTTCCTGTTAGTTGATTCATAGGTTGAGGTAGAATTCATTCTCTCCTGCATCTTCTTGTCATTTTCCAAACGGATATATCTCAAAGCCCTATTACGAGCTTCGTCGAGATTCCTGCAGGGATTCATTACAAGATCCTGATAAAACTGAGAATCCTTTTGTAACCCCATCTTAAAAGCTTGCACAGCTGTTGCAACATCAAGATATGGGATATCCAAGGATTCTCGACTGAATTTGTTCACATAATCCCTCAAGGATTCCTGAGGCCCTTGAGTTATCCTGTAAAGATCACTAGTTAGTTTCTCAAAACTCCGACTACAAGAAAATTGACTGTTAAATAAATTAACCAAATGAGCAAACGAAGTAATTGAGTGAGGAGGGACGTTCAGCAGCCATTTTAAGGCTGATCCTGTCAGGGTAGAACCAAATCCCTTGCATAAGCATGCTTCCTTGAGATCTGGGGGGATAGGATTGATTTCCATCCGTTCCCTATACTGGGCAATATGCTCCTCAGGATCCGTAGTCCCGTCATACAGTTTCATGTTGGGAGTCTGGAATCTCTTTGGTATTTCAGCATCACAGATAGGATATGCAAAGTGGGATATCCTGTGACTGTCTTGGGATACCTCCGGAATTGGCTGGACCACTCCAGGTACACTGGATATCATGTCCTTGAATTTTTGGAGCTCCCGGGTAAATGTTGACGTCATACCTGCGTCCTGCAAAGAGCCATTGTTGTTAGTAGCAAGAATATTATTATTTGACACATTACCGGTCTGAGGATTTTGGCCATATCCTGAAGCATATCCTGAACTCCTCACAGTCGACATCCTGACCGAAGAGGGTATCTCAGGGGTATGATTCTGAGAATGGCTTGGGACGATATTCCCCCTGTTATCCTCGGTGTAAACTGCGGAACTGAAGTTCAAAGCCCTGGGCTGTATAGGAGTGACAGTTTCTTCAGCAGGTCTGCTCGAGCTAGCTTTTAAAAGTTGTATTTCTCTTAACAGCATTTGGTTAGTCTCCTGTTGCTGCCTCATTTGTTCCTGCACACTTCCAAATAAAGTCCGAATTTCATCATTAGAGGCTAAATCGGGAGCAGATCCCTGAACACTCCGAGTAGGGATAACATCTTGAGATTGTGAAGAAAATGGCATCCTTGGAGGAGGTGGTGGAAGCACCGAACCGGTAGTAGCAGAGGTTGCAGCAGACATAGTAGAGGAGCTCATGTTTGATCTTGAGGCCATTGTAAACGATATGGCAAAAAGTTTTGAAAATAGAAAACCGATTAACGATTTTACAAAGATTTTTAGTAAAAGTAGCACCACTTGCCCCACGGTGGGCGCCAAATTGTTTTGGTCAAAAATTACCTAAGCAATTAAGTGATCAAATTAGTTAAGTGAGGTAGTGTGCTAAAATTATGTGTGAAAAATGTGTTAACCAAATTAGATATGAAAACAGTTTCAGGATACGGCTCGGGATATAGAGTTGTATCGATGATCAAACAATGAGCAAAAAAGTAAAGGTTGACACGTGATGTACGAGGAAAGCCCTTGATCAATCTAGATCGCCGGCATAAAACCTCGGGAGCTGACAATCGCAGCTGCCTTGTTCTTCTATTGCTTCAAATATCAGGATACAATGCAGGATGTGGTGCGGATCGACTATGTGTTACAATGTAATTCGAATACAAGTGTTGTGTGTAGTGTTTGCGATGAGCTAGAGAGAAAGTGTTTGAAAATGTGTAAGTTGAGTGCCTTAATCTGATCCGCCCCCATCTATTTATAGTAAAACAAATGTAACTAACTATCCTACATAACCGGGATCCAACGAATATGCCTTAGTCGAACGTTGTAGACCTGGTCTTTCGGGTTCAACGTCTCTCCTTTAACAAATACGCCCGAGTCTTGAGGAGATGAAGTCCATTTGACCGTTAGCTAGTCCCATTCATTAACCTGCACGTGATTAATTCGATATACCTCAGGATATCACCCAGGATGTTAGCAATATCCCCGTCCAGTATCCTGATCACAGATAAACAATTAAAAGCAGGATATAGTTCAAGATATATATGCTTAGAAAATGAGCCATAACAGTACATGATTGTTAAATAACTTTTGAAATGTTTTAATTTAGTCGTGTTTGACTAAAGTCTATGCTACTCATGAACTTCTTGTCTGAATTTTATGTTAATTAAGCAACTTTTATTTACAATGGTATAATCTATTATTAAAATCAAGTAAAATTAGACGGGTGTTACAAGTTGGTAATCAGAGCTTAAGGTTGTCAACAAAGTGTTCGGTTCAAGCTCGATCAATCGTCCAGTAAGAATTAACTTATTATGCTAATAAATTAGGTCTTACGTAAGAAATAAGAAATGAATTGAGATGCATGGGAAGAGTGTATTAACACACTCAAACCCGGAAAGTGCATTAAATGTGAACGGTTAAAGCAAGTTAGGAACTTGGCTAAGCCGAAACAAATGAAGCAATGTTATAAATGAAATGTTTAACGTTTAAATGTAAACATTTCAGTTTCAAGATGTCTGATGGGAATGATGATAATCCGGTGCAAACAAGCACCGAACAAATGAAAGAGATAATTGCCGAAGAGGTAGGGAAGGCAATTGAAGGAAGTCTATCCGGGTTTATAGACAAAATTCAAGGCACGGTGTTGTCGCTTATCGAAGAATGAGTTAAAAGGTTGGAGGATATTGTCAACATTATGAAGGAGAAAACGGGAGAACGCAAAGGGTGTTCGTACAAGGAATTCATGGCGTGTAAACCACCAATCTATAACGGGGAGGTTGACCCGATAATTTGTCAAAGATGTATAAGTGATGTTTAAGGGGTGTCTGAACGAACCCATTGTGAACTAGGCGACTTTGTTGCTTACGGAACGGGTCAATTGAGAGGCCAAGCTAAGGATTGGTGGGATAATAAAAAGAAAGAAATGGGAGCCGAAGCGGCGAGGGTTATGACTTGGGACGAGTTTAAGGTACCATTCCTTAAACACCACAGTCCCAAAGCGGTTATTAACAGGATCAAGGAAGAATTCATCCAGCTAAGACAAAAGGGTGAAACAATTGACAAGATCACGGGCATCTTCATAGATAAGCTGAGATTTTGTGACGAGTTAGTCACCACTGAAGAGCAAAAGATATATTACTATTACAACATGTTGAGTGCCGAGTACCGTGAGTTCATGAATCCGTCAAAGTATGAAACCCTCACGGAGATTATCAACACCGCCCGGGAGCGGGAAATAGAGTTAAAGAAACAAGTAGAAAGGGGCGAGCGGAGGGCACAAGATGTGAATCCAAGCCCTACAAAGAAAGCTAGAACTTCTGAATCGGGAAAGAAGGTGGAGGCTAAAGGCGGGTCGCCAAGTTGTAAAGTATGTGGAAAAGGGCACAAGGGTAAGTGCCGCTTCAAAGACAAGCCGTGTCCGGTATGTGGGAAGACGGGGCACACTGCATCGCTATGTCCCGGAAAAGTTTCTGTTTGTTACAAGTGATATCAACCCGGTCACAAGAAATCTGAATGCCCCGAGTTGGTGGGAAAGAGAGACACAAAAGAGTCTCCAACAAAAGCTCCCAAAGCGAAGGCTAGATCCTTCCAACTTACCGCGGCTGAAGCGAAGATAGAACCCGATGTGGTTTCAGGTATATTCACAATTAACTCAATTCCAGCACGTGTATTGTTTGATACGGGTGCGAATAAATCCTTCATTTCACATGGATTTATTCGACATCCTTCATTTGTATTGACGAAATTATATGTGCCCTTAGAAGTTGAAATAGGGGACAACAAAAGTTTTATAGTTTGTGATGTTTGTCGAGGCTGCAAATTAAGCATCGACGATGAGGAATACTTGATAGACCTAATCCCGATGTCAATGGGAGAATTTCAAGTAGTCGTTGGGATGGATTGGCTATCTCAACACCATGCAAAGGTCGTGTGTTTTCGTAAAGAGATAAAACTAACATCTCCGAGCGGGAAATACGTCACCATTTATGGCGAAAAAGGAGGCAACCCTATAGTATGCTCAATGTTGAAAGCTCACAAGCTTATGAAGCGAGGATGCAAGGCATTCATGATATACACAAATGAGCCCGAAAAAGAATCACGAAAGATTGGAGATGTACCGGTAGTACGAGATTATGAAGATGTGTTTCCTGAGGATTTACCGGGGATACCGCCTGAACGGGAAGTAGAGTTCGGGATCGAATTGATTCCGGGCGCAAAACCCGTAGCAAAAGCTCCGTACCGACTCGCACCGTCGGAATTACAAGAGTTGATGTCCCAAATTCAAGACCTGCTTGACAAGGGATTCATAAGGCCGAGTGTGTCTCCTTGGGGCGCACCGGTATTGTTCGTGAGAAAGAAAGACGGAAGCATGCGCATGTGTATCGATTACCGGGAGTTAAACAAACTCACGGTAAAGAATCGATACCCGCTTCCGAGGATAGATGATTTATTCAACCAATTACAAGGTGCGAGCTGGTTCTCAAAAATTGACCTTAGATCGGGGTATCACCAACTAAAGGTCAAGGAGGAAGATGTGCCGAAGACGGCTTTCCGTACGCGATATGGACATTACGAATTCCTCGTGATGTCATTTGGGCTAACAAATGCACCCGCGGCTTTCATGGAGCTCAAGAACCGGGTTTGCAAGCCAATGTTGGATAAATCGGTCATCGTGTTTATCGATGATATTTTGGTGTATTCGAAAAGTGAAGCTGTACACGCACACCACTTGCAAGAGGTGTTAGAGACCCTTAGACGAGAAAGGTTGTATGCAAAATTCTCTAAGTGTGCCTTTTGGTTACGAGAGGTACAATTTCTTGGCCACATCATAAGTGCCGACGGAGTATTGGTGGATCCGTCAAAGATCGAGGCCGTGTCAAAATGGAATCCCCCGAAGAACCCTTCGGAAATTAGAAGCTTTTTGGGGCTTGCGGGATACTATAGGAGATTCATTCAAGATTTCTCCAAGATCGCGTCACCACTAACAAAGCTAACCCGAAAGAAAGAAAAGTTCATTTGGGGTGTCGATCAAGAAAGAGCTTTTCAAACACTAAAAGAGAAGTTAACACAAGCTCCGATACTGACATTGCCGGACGGAGTTGAAGACATGGTGGTTTATTCGGATGCTTCACTATCGGGGCTCGGATGCGTTTTGATGCAACGGGGCAAGGTGATAGCTTATGCCTCGAGGCAATTGAAGATACACGAGAAGAAATATCCCACACACGATCTCGAGTTGGCTGCGGTGGTATTTGCATTAAAAATATGGAGGCACTACTTGTACGGGGTAAAGTGCACCATATTCACCGACCACAAGAGCTTGAAATACTTCTTAGATCAGAAGGAGTTAAATATGCGACAAAGGCGATGGCTAGAAACGGTGAAATATTTTGACTGTGAAATACACTATCACCCCGGAAGGGCAAACGTGGTGGCGGATGCCCTAAGCAGAAAGACAGATTATGTCCCGATACGAGTACAATCATTGCAACTCATTGTGACCTCAGGCCTACTCAAACGAATTCGAGAAGCACAAGATGAAGTAGTAAAGACGGAAAACTGGAAAAGGGAAAGGATTGTTGGCCAAGTTAAAGATCTTGAAGTAAGCAACCATGGTTTGAAAACACGTTTCAACATAATTTGGGTTCCTAACACGTGTGGAGTTAAAAAGCTTCTACTTGATGAAGCTCATAAGTCCCGCTATTCCATCCATTCGGGAGCGACCAAAATGTACAATGATTTAAAGCAAAACTATTGGTGGCCCGGAATGAAAAGAGATGTGGTGAAGTACGTAGAAAAATGCTTGACATGTTTACAAGTCAAGGCGGAGCACCAAAAACCATACGGTAGACTTCAACCGTTGGAAATTCCGGTTTGGAAATGGGAACAAATCACCATGGATTTGTTGACCAAATTGCCCAAAACTAACCGTGGGTTTGATGCTATATGGGTAATTGTAGATAGATTGACAAAAAGCGCTCACTTCATTCCGATTCGTGAGACTTATATATCCGAGAAGATGTTAGAGGTGTACACCAATGAAATCATAGCACGTCATGGGGTACCGATATCCATTGTGTCCGACAGAGATACTCGGTTTACTTTGAATTTTTGGCGTGAATTCCAAGAACAAATGGGAACTAAATTGTTCATTAGCACTGCTTACCATCCACAAATGGATGGGCAGAGTGAAAGAACAATATAAACGTTGGGAGATATGTTGCGGGCTTGTATAATTGACTTCGGGGGTAGTTGGGATGTCTATCTATCCTTGGTCGAATTTTCATATAACAATAGCTATCACACGAGCATTAAGATGGCCCCATATGAAATGTTATATGGCAGAAAATGTCAAACTCCTATATGTTGGGGAGAAGTGGGTCCACGAGGGCTAGCACCTACTGATATAATCCGAACTACGAATGAGAAAATCGACATGGTCCGAGCTCACCTAAAAGCGGCTCAGGATCAACAAAAATCGTATGCGGATAAACGAAACAGGCTGATTGAATTTCAAGTGGGTGATAAAGTAATGTTGAAAGTATCGCCGTGGAAAGGAGTGATACGGTTCAGAAAAAGAGGGAAGTTGAGCCCAAGATTTATTGGGCCATTCAGAATCATCGAACTGGTTGGCAAAATGGCATATCGTCTCGAATTACCCGAGGAGCTGAATGGGATTCATAGCACATTCCATGTGTCACATCTCCGAAAATGTTTGGAAAACGAAACTGCTCGTATCCACTACGATGATATCGAGGTGGATAACAACCACAACTATGCAGTAAAACCAATTGCGATTTTATATCGTAAAGAGAAGAGTTTGAGGAACAAAGTGATTAATCAAGTCAAGGTCAAATGGGAGCATAGGAAAGGTTCGGACACTACGTGGGAGTCCGAAGAAGAGATGCGACATCTCCACCCTACATTATTTGGTACGTACTTCGGTTTCGGGGACGAAACCCTTTTAATGGGGTGGACTTGTAACACCCCGAAAATATAAAAACTTTATATTAAAACTATAAAGTATAAATAAACAAGAATTTACTAACTAGGTAAATTATAACCTAGTTAACTACAAGTTTAGAAAGGACTTGAAGTAGGGTTAAATAACCAGAACTAAATGTTAAACAAAAGTGGAGGGGCTAATGATGTTAAAATTGAAACTTATGCCACTAATTTTAATAAAAAACAAAACCAAACACCCCATTTGGGGGTCTGGTCGATCAAAGCAAGCAGGGGGCGACACACCCCACTCTCAAACCCTAAAAACTCACTAAAACTCTCAATTGGAGGTGCAAATCTGGTCCAAAACGAAATCCGAGCTTAGAATCGTGATCCTCATCGCAAGAGGATTACAAGGTATGTAAAAAATAAATTAAAACTCTCAACTTGAAATTCTCATGAAATTGGGAAAATCTGAAATTATGGTTGCATGTGTGTGTTATGATGATTTAGGAACAACTATAGTGTCTAGGGACAAACCCTAGACAAATACAAGTTGAAAGCATATGAAATTTTAGTGAAACCAATGAACACCATTGTAGGTGATTAGTGGGTTATGTGTAATTTGATGAACACTAGGAAATAGATTGTTGATCTAGTGTAATTTGACAATTTTGAAGTGATTTCAAAAAATTAGAAGTTAACAATCATGTAAAAAGGTTGAATGATGTGAAAATAGGGCTAAATGGTAAACTAGAGATTTAATGTTTAATCATGTAAAAATCTGCCCTTGAAGTGTTTGTTGAAATGCCTCTAAGAAGGCTTAAAACTGAAATTCCAAGTTTAAACGCATAATTATGATGTTTTGGTGTATTATGCGAATTATGATTTAAAGAGAGTTCTAAACATATCATAAATGAACTCTATAGGAACGGGCGCAGGAGCGTCAAGTGACAAGCGGGTGGCGAACCACGTTTGAAAGGCCTACTTTGAAGGTATGTAACTTGATTCGTTACATTTGGTGAATTGTTGTTAAACTATGCGTTGTTGATAAAATTGTGTTGGTTATAGCAATCATGTATGTTACTTAAATCCGTAGGTTAAGAATTGGTTTGTAGTCGTTTGGTAGCCATCAAAATGGAGAATTTCCGTAGATGGATCAAACGGGTCGAATCATGATACTTTGTAGTATTAATATTGTAAGTAGAAAGAAGTGGCGAAAATGGTCACAAGAGCACGAAGCCATAGGTTTGGTAAAGAAGTGCCAGTGACAATAAGCCCCGGAGTTAGGGTAATAAGCGCCTTAGATTTACTAGTTAAATGGTAGTGAAATGGCTAAGTTAGAATGGGTCGAATAATTGTATATGGACATATAGTCTTTCGGTCCGTAATCAAATGTTTCGGTATGAAATTTGTAATAGGCATGTCGGTAACGAATTTACAGACGCATAGGAAAAAGAATCACCTAAAACGGACTTACGAGTCAAAAGTTATGGCTATTTAAAGTTGGAACTTGATTGAACTTGGAGCTGGGAATGTGCAGCATCAGAAAAACAAACATTCTGTGAATTTAGGGGCTAGGCGTCGCGCGAGCCCCCTTGGCGTCACGCGACGCCCTTGTTCCGGAAAATTATTTTTTTTTCTTAAATGTTGACTCATGGAACTTGTTTGTAACCCTTTTAACTTGATCAAAACTAACTTTTGTTGGGGTTTTGATCTTAGGTGATGAATGAAACTAACCGGAAGATGGTCGAGCAAACTTTTGAATAACCGAACACTACTTACAAGCTTCCGCAATGTTTTAAATCTTTTACTAGACTTGGTTTATGGGTTGTACATGATTGTTAAATAACTTTTGAAATGTTTTAATTTATTCGTGTTTGACTAAAGTCTATGCTACTCATGAACTTCTTGTATGAATTTTATGTTAATTAAGCAACTTTTATTTACAATGGTATAATCTATTATTAAAATCAAGTAAAATTAGACGGGTGTTACAAGTTGGTAATCAGAGCTTAAGGTTGTCAACAAAGTGTTCGGTTCAAGCTCGATCAATCGTCCCGTAAGAATTAACTTATTATGCTAATAAATTAGGTCTTACGTAAGAAATAAGAAATGAATTGAGATGCATGGGAAGAGTGTATTAACACACTCAAACCCGGAAAGTGCATTAAATGTGAACGGTTAAAGCAAGTTAAGAACTTGGCTAAGCCGAAACAAATGAAGCAATGTTATAAATGAAATGTTTAACATTTAAATGTAAACATTTCAGTTTCAAGATGTCCGATGGGAATGATGATGGAGGATATTGTCAACCTTATGAAGGAGAAAACAATAAAACGCAAAGGGTGTTCGTACAAGGAATTCATGGCGTGTAAACCGCCAATCTATAACAGGGAGGTTGACCCGATAATTTGTCAAAGATGGATAAGTGATGTTGAAGGGGTGTTTGAACGAACCCATTGTGAAGTAGGCGACTTTGTTGCTTACGGAACGGGTCAATTGAGAGGCCAAGCTAAGGATTGGTGGGATAATAAAAAGAAAGAAATGGGAGCCGAAGCGGCGAGGGTTATGACTTGGGACGAGTTTAAGGTACCATTCCTTAAACACCACAGTCCCAAAGCGGTTATTAACAGGATCAAGGAAGAATTCATCCAGCTAAGACAAAAGGGTGAAACAATTGACAAGATCACGGGCATCTTCATAGATAAGCTGAGATTTTGTGACGAGTTATTCACCACTAAAGAGCATAAGATATATTACTATTACAACATGTTGAGTGCCGAGTACCGTGAGTTCATGACTCCGTCAAAGTATGAAACCCTCACGGAGATTATCAACACTGCCCGGGAGCGGGAAATAGAGTTAAAGAAACAAGTAGAAAGGGGCGAGCGGAGGGCACAAGATGTGAATCCAAGCCCTACAAAGAAAGCTAGAACTGCTGAATCGGGAAAGAAGGTGGAGGCTAAAGGCGGGTCGCCAAGTTGTAAAGTATGTGGAAAAGGGCACAAGGGTAAGTGCCGCTTCAAAGACAAGCCGTGTCCGGTATGTGGGAAGACGGGGCACACTGCATCGCTATGTCCCGGAAAAGTTTCTGTTTGTTACAAGTGATATCAACCCGGTCACAAGAAATCTGAATGCCCCGAGTTGGTGGGAAAGAGAGACACAAAAGAGTCTCCAACAAAAGCTCCCAAAGCGAAGGCTAGATCCTTCCAACTTACCGCGGCTGAAGCGAAGATAGAACCCGATGTGGTTTCAGGTATATTCATAATTAACTCAATTCCAGCACGTGTATTGTTTGATACGGGTGCGAATAAATCCTTCATTTCACATGGATTTATTCGACATCCTTCATTTGTATTGACGAAATTATATGTGCCCTTAGAAGTTGAAATAGGGGACAACAAAAGTTTTATAGTTTGTGATGTTTGTCGAGGCTGCAAATTAAGCATCGACGATGAGGAATACTTGATAGACCTAATCCCGATGTCAATGGGAGAATTTCAAGTAGTCGTTGGGATGGATTGGCTATCTCAACACCATGCAAAGGTCGTGTGTTTTCGTAAAGAGATAAAACTAACATCTCCGAGCGGGAAACACGTCACCATTTATGGTGAAAAAGGAGGCAACCCTATAGTATGCTCAATGTTGAAAGCTCACAAGCTTATGAAGCGAGGATGCAATGCATTCATGATATACGCAAATGAGCCCGAAAAAGAATCACGAAAGATTGGAGATGTACCGGTAGTACGAGATTATGAAGATGTGTTTCCGGAGGATTTACCGGGGATACCGCCTGAACGGGAAGTAGAGTTCGGGATCGAATTGATTCCGGGCGCAAAACCCGTAGCAAAAGCTCCGTACTGACTCGCACCGTCGGAATTACAAGAGTTGATGTCCCAAATTCAAGACCTGCTTGATAAGGGATTCATAAGGCCGAGTGTGTCTCCTTGGGGCGCACCGGTATTGTTCATGAGAAAGAAAGACGGAAGCATGCACATGTGTATCATTAACAAGATCAAGGAAGAATTCATGCAGCTTCGACACAAGGGTGAATCTATTGATAAAATCACGGGAATGTTTATGGATAAGATGGAGTTTTGTGATGAACTGATAACGAATGAGGAACAGAAAATATATTATTATTATAATATATTGAGCGCCGAGTATAGGGAGTTTATGACTCCTTCAAAGTATGAGACTCTCACCGAGATTATAAACGTTGCTCGGGAACGGGAGATAGATTTGAAGAAACAAGTTGAAAGAGGTGAAAGAAGGGCGCAGATAGTCAATCCAAGCCCAACGAAAAGGGTGCGCACAACAGAATCCTCTAAGAAACAAGAAGGGAAAAGCGGGTCATCGAACTGCAAGATATGCGGGAAGGGGCACAAAGGTGAGTGCCGGTTCAAGGACAAACCATGTCCTATATGTGGGAAAACGGAGCACACGGCTGCATTATGTCCGGGAAAGGTGTCGGTGTGTTACAAATGCTACCAACTGGGTCACAAGAAATCTGAGTGCCCGGAGTTGATCGGAAAGAAAGATGACAAGAATACACACACTGAGACACCAAGAGCAAAGGCAAGATCTTTCCAGTTAACAGCAGTGGAGGCAAAAACAGAGCCAGATGTGGTCTCAGGTATATTTGCCATAAATTCAATTCCTGCACATGTGTTATTTGATACGGGTGCGAATAAATCCTTTGTTTCACATGGATTTATTCGACATCCTTCTTTTGTACTAACAAAATTGCCTATGCCATTAGAAGTAGAAATAGGTGATAACAAAAGTTTCCTTGTGTGTGATGTATGTCGAGATTGTAAGATAAACATTGACGATGAAGAATATTCAATAGACTTGATTCCTATGTCGATGGGGGAATTCCAAGTAGTAGTCGGGATGGATTGGCTATCCCGATACCATGCGAGAGTCGTGTGTTTCCGTAAGGAGATAAAACTAACATCTCCAAGTGGAAAATCTGTTACCATATACGGCGAAAAGAGGGGTAATCCCGTTATGTGTTCAATGCTAAAAGCTCGCAAGCTTATGAGGCACGGTTGTAGGGCATTTATGATATACGCGAACGAATCAGACAAGAGATCACTAGAGATTGAAGATGTACCGGTGGTACGCGAACATGCCGACGTATTTCCGGAGGACCTACCGGGAATACCGCCAGAACGGGAGGTAGAGTTCGGGATCGAATTGGTTCCGGGCGCAAAACCTGTGGTTAAGGCGCCGTATCGACTCGCACCATCAGAATTACAAGAATTGATGTCGTAAATTCAAGATCTGTTAGACAAAGGGTTTATCCGGCCTAGTGTGTCTCCGTGGGGCGCACCGGTGCTATTTATGAAAAAGAAGGATGGGAGCATGCGCATGTGTATCGATTACAGGGAGTTAAATAAACTCACGGTGAAGAATCGATACCCACTCCCAAGAATCGATGTTTTATTTGATCAATTGCAAGGCGCAAGTTGGTTCTCCAAGATCGACCTCAGATCGGGATACCATCAGTTGAAAGTCAACAACAACAACAACCATACCCAGTATAATCCCACCTATAGCGGAGCTATTGATAGGGTCTGGGGAGGGTAGGATGTAGGCAAGCCTTACCTCTATCCCAGGGATAGAGAGGCTGCTTCCAGTGAGACCCCCGACTCTATAAACCATAACCAAGACATAAGCTTCAGGGACATTATAAAAGCACACAACTACTAAAAAAGGGGGGAATAAAAATAAACACATAAATGAATAAGTACGTGTTAGTAAAACTACGACACCGGGACTAGGTGAGAACTTATAAAAGCTATATGACACCTCATACAAACTGAAAAATTAAACTCATAAGATAAGAACCTAAACCAAAAACTAGGCCACACTCCTAAAAGTCCTTAACCTTAATCCTACGTCTCCATGAAGTTCTGTCCTCGACCATGTCCTCAGATAGGTGCAAATCTAGCAAATCTTGCCTAATCCGCTCATCCCAAGTCATTTCGGCCTGCCTCTACTCCTCCTTCCTTCTACAGTGAGTGTTTCTACTATTCTACTCGGGTGTGTCGTCTGCCTCCTCCTGACATGCCCAAACCATCTCAATCTCCCCTCCCTTATCTTGTCTGAAATACTAGCGACTCCTAGTCTTTTCCTAAAAACCTCATTTCTTATCTTGTCCAACCTAGTATGCCCACACATCCATCTTAGCATCCTCATCTCCGCTGCCTCTAGCTTTCGAGCATGCATTTTCTTGATGGCCCAACAATCTGTTCCGTATACCATAGAAGGTCTAATTGCAACCCTATAAAATTTCCCTTTTAATTTATCAGGGAACCTCTTATCGCACAATACCCCCGTGGCTGCTCTCCACCTACACCATCCAACCTGGATACGGTGAGCTACGTCGCTGTCTATCTCTCCATTACTCTGAACAAACGATCCTAAATACTTGAACTTAGTTGCCTGTGGAACCACCTGGCCCTCAATGGTAAAAAATGACATCAAAATTAGTACAGGTTAAAAATGACATATAACTAGAGCCTGTTTTACCCGTTTTTACCCAACCGACATGACCTGCCCATCTTGCCACCTCTATTCAGTATAGTATAAAAACGGGAGGTGACTTGTACCAATAAAAGTTACTTTGGTACAATATGAATGCAAGATGTACAATAACACAACAAGTCTTGTGTACGAAGTAATATTGGTGGCGTACAAATTGCCTCCCACAGAAAAAACATAAATTCACAGACTTGAGAGAATTAACTGGCACATCACGCAAATGGACATACCGTGTACGGAAAGCCGTCTTCGGTATATCTTCCTCGTTGACTTTCAACATCAGTTGAAAGTCAAGGAGGAAGATATACCGAAGACGGCTTTCCGTACACGGTATGGACATTACGAGTTCCTTGTGATGTCCTTTGGGTTAACTAATGCACCCGCGGCTTTCATGGACCTCATGAACCGGGTCTGTAAGCCTATGCTAGATAAGTCGGTAATAGTGTTCATTGATGACATCTTGATATACTCGAGGAATGAAGCGGAACATATAAATCATTTGCGTGAAGTATTAGAGACGCTCAGAAAAGAGAAATTGTACGCAAAGTTCTCGAAATGTGCTTTCTGGTTGCGAGAAGTACAATTTCTCGGGCACATCATTAGTGCAAACGGGGTGTTAGTAGACCCGTCAAAGATAGAAGCCGTGGCGAGATGGGATCCACGGAAGAATCCTTCGGAGATCAGAAGCTTTTTGGGGCTTGCGGGTTATTATCGAAGGTTCATACAGGATTTCTCCAAAATTGCTATGCCATTAACCAAGTTAACCCGTAAGGATGAAAAGTTTAACTGGGGTAATGATCAAGAAAGGGCGTTCCAAACTCTTAAGGAAAAACTGACCCATGCACCGGTATTGTCATTACCGGATGGAACAGACGACATGGTAGTTTACTCACATGCATCACATTCGGGGCTTGGCTGCGTTTTGATGCAACGGGGCAAGGTTATAGCCTATGCCTCAAGGCAGCTAAAGACTCAAGAGAAGAGATATCTTACCCATGACCTCGAGTTGGCGGCGGTGGTGTTCACCTTGAAAATATGGAGGCATTATTTGTATGGGGTGAAATGCACTATCTTTACCGACCATAAAAGCTTGAAGTATTTCTTCGATCAGAAGGAATTAAATATGAGGCAGAGGCGGTGGTTAGAAACCGTCAAAGACTTTGATTGTGAAATACATTACCACCCCGGGAAGGCTAATGTAGTGGCAGACGCATTGAGCCGAAAGACAGATTATACTCCTATTCGAGTACGATCAATGCAACTAATTGTGACATCGGGTTTGCTTGAGCAAATCCGGAAATCTCAAATCGAAGCAATAAAGGAAGAAAATGTAAAAAAGGAAAGAATAGTTGGGCAGTTAAAAGACCTGGTGGATGATAACCAAGAATTGAAAACTCGATTTGGGAGAATTTGGGTTCCAAACTCATGTGGGGCCAAGGCACTTTTACTTGACGGGGCCCATAAATCTCGTTATTCGATACATCCGGGGGCGACCAAGATGTATAACGATTTAAAACAAAATTATTGGTGGCCCGGAATGAAAAGAGACATCGTGAAATATGTGGAGAAGTGTTTGACATGCTTGCAAGTCAAAGCAGAGCACCAAAAGCCATATGGTAAGTTGCAACCATTGGACATCCCAGTTTTGAAATGGGAACAAATCACCATGGATTTGTTGACCAAATTACCCAAAACCAACCGCGGGTTTGACGCTATATGGATAGTCGTGGACAGATTGACGAAAAGTGCTCACTTCATTCCGATTCGTGAGACTTATACATCCGAGAGGATGTCGGAGGTGTACAGCAATGAAATCATAGCACGTCATGGGGTACCGATATCCATTGTGTCAGACAGAGATACTCGGTTCACTTCGAATTTTTGGCGTGACTTCCAAGAACAAATGGGGACTAAACTGTTCATTAGCACCGCTTACCATCCACAAACGGATGGGCAGAGTGAAAGAACAATACAAACGTTGGAGGATACGCTGCGGGCTTGCATTATTGACTTCGGGGGTAGTTGGGATGTCTATCTACCCTTGGTCGAATTTTCATATAACAATAGCTATCACTCGAGCATTAAAATGGCCCCATATGAGATGTTATATGGTAGAAAGTGTCGAACCCCGGTATGTTGGGGAGAAGTGGGTCCACGAGGACTAGCACCTACTGATATAATCCGAACTACGAATGAGAAGATCGACATGGTCCGAACTCACCTAAAAGCAGCTCAGGATCGACAAAAGTCGTACGCGGATAAACGAAATAGGGCAATTGAGTTTCAAGTGGGCGATAAGGTAATGCTGAAAGTATCGCCGTGGAAAGGAATAATACGGTTCAGAAAAATAGGGAAATTGAGCCCAAGATTTATTGAGCCATTCAGAATCACCGAACGGGTTGGTAAAGTAGCATATCGTCTTGAACTACCCGAGGAGTTGAGTGGGATTCATAGCACATTCCACATCTCACATCTCCGAAAATGTTTAGCAGACGAAACTGCTCGTATCCACTATGATGATATCGAGGTGGATAACAGCCTCAACTATGCAGTAAAACCAATTGTGATTTTAGATCGTAAAGAGAAGAGTTTGAGGAACAAAGTGATTAACCAAGTGAAGGTTAAATGGGAACACAGGAAGGGTGCGGATACCACATGGGAATCCGAAGAAGAGATGCAACGGCTCTACCCCATACTTTTTGGTACGTAAATTCGGTTTCGGGGACGAAACCCTTTTTAAGGGGGTGGACTTGTAACATCCCGAAAATATAAAACTTTATATTAGAATTATAAAGTATAAATAAACAAGAATTTATTTAACTAGGAAATTATAACCTAGTTAACTAGAAGTCTAGAAATAACTCGAAATAGGGTTAGAATGACCAAACTATATGTTAAACAAAAGTGGAGGGGCTCATGTTGTCAAAATTGAAACTTGTATTAACAATTTTTAAGTAAAAACAAAACCAAACACCCCATTTGGGATGTCTGGTCGATCAGAAGCAAGAGAAGGGCGACCCCCATTCTCCAAAACCCTAGTATTCACAAAAACCATGAATTGAAGGCTCAAATCAAGTTCAAATCAAAATCTGAATATAGATTAGTGGTCTCCTTGTTGTAGGGATCATAAGGTATGTAAATTTCGGTATTTTCGATTCATCTCAAGTTCTAGACAAATCATGAAAAGTTGAAATTGAGCTTGATTGTGTCATGCATGAATGAACTTGGAAGAGATATAAGGTTTAGGGACAAACCCTAGATGAATTCTTGTCAAAATCTTGCATGATGTTGTAAGGTCCATAATCACTATAGTGGTTGATTACCAAGTTAGTAGAACTTGGTAAACACTAGGATTAAGACTTTTGATTTAGTGTAAACTGAAACTATGTGATAATCTCTGAAATATTGATGTTGAAAATATGTATATATTTGCCTAATTGAAGTGGATTTAGACAAGTTAACAAGTCATGAACTTGGTAATAATCATGTGAAAATTTGACCCACTAGGTGTTTGTTGAAATGCCTAAGTGGGCAATTTATGTGTTAATAATTACGAAAAGGGTTCTAAATGTAAGTCGAATTGAACTCTTTAGGCCAAGCATCCGGATCTTCAAGCGGACAAGCCGGAGGAGGAGATACGCGCTTGAAGGGTGTGCTCTAAAGGTACGTGACTTTGGTCTCGTTAAATTACGCATATATTTTTGAGTTTAGTGTGTAGATAGAATCGTAGTGTAAAGGATGTGTTTGACGTGTTCTAAAGTGGCGTAGTTCACTTGAACATCAAACGGGTCAAAATAAAGATTTGGGATTGGGTTTGACTTGTTAATAAAGTGATGGTTTTCGCTAGATAGTCAAACGGGTTGAATAGATACCATAAAAGGAGTCATGACAATAGCGATATGATGGTTTCGTAAGTTGTTAAGTGTTGGATTGCACTACGCTTATGAACCTAGCTATGATACTTTAAGTTGTGAATCCAGGATATTGGAATAATAAATGGGGGTATGTTGAAAAGGCCGTTTAAAAAGGAATGTTAAGTTCCGAGGAAACGAGCTTTTAGTCCCAAGGGAACACAAAGTCATGAATAGCGCAAACACACCAAGATGTACAAGCCCGGGGACTTGGGTAATGGCATCTAAAAGGTCTTAGAATAAGAAACTGAAAATATACACTTATAGTTGGAATGGGTCGAATAAATAATAGTATAGAAACTTTTAGCCTTATGATCGGTGAATCAATTGTTGGTATGATAATCAAAGTGAATATGTCCGTAATGAATTTACAGACATACAGGAAAGAAGTAGTCTAAAACGGTATGCGGTTTTGGGCGAAATCAACAAAATAGTCAAATGGCTAAATCACAGAGTCCACCGTAAATTACGGTCTCCACCGTAATTTACGGTGGAAAACAAAGATGTTACGGTAGTTCACCCCTGTGTTACGGCATACCAGAATCATTCAGGGTCTACCGTAACTTACGGTAGACACCGTAAGTTACGGTGGAGCCCAGAAAACTTGTATTTTATTTATCACTTTTCGATGTCGGAATTCGTTTATATGTATTGAATTAATGTCAAAACTAATGTTTTTAGTGGTTTGACCCTAGGTATGGAAGAGGTCCTCCCGGATGGTGATCAAGTACATTGTCAAGAACCGAACACGCATTTTGAAGCTTCCGCATCAAACTTAACCTTGTTTAGACTTTAATCGTGTTGTAAATGGTTTGTTAACCGTGTTTTGAATCCTTTAAACTTGTTGTTAGTTGACTAGCAAGGGTTAACTTAAAACTTGTTATGTACTATCTTGGATTTGTTTTGGGTACTATCATAAGTATGTATGGTCTTTAAACACGAAAAGTTTTTGTAAACTCTGATTAGTATGAAGTTAATATAATTATTAATTAAATTCCATCCAAATATTAAGGGTGTTACAACAGGTGCCATCCATAAAGTAGTAGCTTCCCCTGGGACTGTTGAAAGTTGGGTCAAACTCTTTCTCTTACCCTGTTGTACCCTTAAGGTGGTTAAGCCGTCTTCCAGGCAAGAGCGAAGGTCGGGTAATCGAAAATCCTTGCAATGTGATAGTATTTTGCGGGCCTTAGCTATGTGGAAGGAGGGCTCTGGTTTTGAGGTTTTGGTCAATTCCCTCCTTGCTGATACTGGAGAAGGGGTCGTGCGTGAGGGGGAGGCACAACGGGAGATAGCTGGGGAGGTTAGCCCCAACATCAAGCAATGTCTCAGGAAAGTGAGTGACGGTCACTTCACTGCTGCAGTTAAGGTGTTGTGTTCCAGTGGGGTTGCTCCCCGGGGGGAATCTACCATGCAAGCCCTTATCGACAAACATCCCTTCGCACCGCCCCCGAACCTCCCTTCAACTCCTCTTTCACAACCTGCGTTATCCGTGGATGAAGACTGCGTCCCCAGGTGTGTGAAATCTTTCCCGAAAGGGACATCTTGTGGGCGAGATGGCCTGCGGGCCCAACACCTGTTGGACGCTCTTAGCGGCGAGGGGTCGGCGACTGCCTCGGGATTGCTTACTGCCATCACTAAAGTGGTAAACCTTTGGCTAGGGGGTTATGTCCTAAGGTGCTCGCAGATTTTGTTGCTTCGGCGCCCCTAACCCCTTTGTTGAAGCCTGATAATGGGATTCGCCCCATTGTTGTGGGGGCAATTTGGAGAAGATTAGTCTCCAAAGTAGCCATGAAGAAAGTTGGGAAAGAAGCTGTTAAGTACTTGGGGGACTATCAATTTGGGGTGGGGGTCCCCAATGGGGCGAAGGCGGTGCTGCACAGCGCTAACAGGTTTCTTAATTCTTTTCATTCAGATGGTTCACTGACCATGCTTACGGTTGATTTTTCCAACGCTTTCAACTTAGTTGACC
>JARYGA010045973.1:0-34707 GCA_030545235.1 Helianthus tuberosus | reverse complement strand
ACGATGTGCTCACCATTGGGGTGACCAATGATGAGGTGATTGTGAACTGGAGCAAGAATGTCAAAAGGATTCTCGTCAGGGAACCCATCAGTAATCGGTATATCATCGCCAAATTCTGGTAGCGCGAACGGCTGGAAGCATGTCAGGATCACTCTCAGTGTCTGACGTATATATCTCTGGTTCGGGTATTACCTCGTCGTCTGACACGACAGCCACCGGGTCGTGGTATCCGACAATCCATTCTCTGAGGATAACATGTGTGCCTGTAACGTCATTATCATAGCACGTATACCTATAGTAATCAATAACACCTAGTATATGCAAACAAAGACAATTTATTATGTAATCATGTATTCACATCATCCTTTATGAAACTGTTCTGTCTTTCCTAGTCTACCCCATGCAGACTGGTGGTTTAGTCTGCATCGTGTTTCTTGTCTTTCCTTTTGTAAAATGTTTGTTCCATGGATCTGGGCATTGTGTGTATGCAATGAAAAATATGTTGTAAAAATATTTTCGTGAGAGAGCCCTAGTGATTGTAGTCTAGACTCGAGAAGGAATCCTAGTTCGCTACAATCGAAGCTCTGATACCAAACTGTCACACCCTGACTTTTGTGGAAGCGTGTTTCCGTGTGACTTGCTCAATATCATTGCATTCAACCATAACAAACATCTATATGATATAACCATGATGCTCATCCATAAATTAAGTTTCGAAATATTACAACCGTCATTGTTTAACACCAACTAAAACTTCAAGTTTACATAACAACCCATTGTTTTAAGTTCCCTACTGGGCTTAACAAAAGATACTTAACAAAACGAGGCTTTAAACCATGTATTCTATCAAAGATACAATACATGACCCAAACCCTTCAACGCTGGATGACATCATTTATTGAAGACATATCTTGAAAACCCTTGATAGCCCGCCAGATCCATAATTAGTTTCCTGAAATACATGTAGTTTGAAAACATCAACAAAAGTTGAGCGAGTTCATGTGTTTTGTATGTGTGCACGAATAACCTTGTAAAACTTTTGTATGTATGTATGTATGTATGTATGTATGTATGTATGTATGTATGTATGTATGTATGTATGTATGTATCTGTAAACCGGTGTGAAAGAAACAAGGAAACATATCAATTAATGTGTAGCTAATACATTAATATGTGTGCAATGGTGTAGGAATGGCTCAATCCTTTATGCGTATTTCGTACCGGGCTATCCGGCGGGAACGACATAGTCGCCACATGGTCCAACCAGCGGGCTCATGGGCGGGGCACGCAAAACTATATTTGTATTTTCATATAAGTCTCAAAAATAATATATTTTCAAGTTTAACTTAGAAAATATATATGAATCTATTTTTCATTCAAAAATAATATGTTATAAGTTTATTTAAGAAAATATATATTTTCTCCCAAAAATAATATATCTTCTAATAATTTCAAGAAAATATATATTTTTATTTCACCCAAAAATAATATATTTTCTTCTTGTAAAAAATATGATATATTTTTGTAATAATTGTAAAAATCATATTTTTGTCCTCTTGGTGTCCAAAATACCATTTACCAAAATATACTTATAAATTAAATTCCGAAATATTTTTGTAAGTTATATTCCTTGTTCGGTTATCCAATATTTTGGGTATAATTTGTATATTTGTTTCTTGGAATTTTGCTAATATTTGTATTGTAATTTCTTGGTGTTTTGGTGAATTATATTATTTCAAGCCCTAAAATAATATAACTAATACACATAATATACAAATAACCACACACATGGTGACATCTAAATATATATTTCCTAAATACATATTTAGTCACTTTTATTTACAAAAACCGACCTCCAATATTTATAATTTTTGTAACAAAAATATTGGCAAACTTTTTATGAAAAATTCATGGTTTAAAATATACTTTTAAATATTTGTTTAAAAATATTTTTCTAACTATTAAATTTCTAGAAAATTTTTTGCCATAGTTTCCCCTAAAAATGGAGGTTTCCATGCTTTCAAGCATATCATTTTCTTTTATAAATCAACACAATCAACAACCAATCAACCAACACTTACCAATTTGCCAAAATCAAGCATAAATTACTACTTCATGAACTTGAAGGTTTACAAAAATTTGTAGTAACTTACTAGTGTGTTTAGTAGGCTTAGTTACCCTTTAAAGTGTGATTGTTTATTTAAAAACATCATTATTGAAGAAGTTAGATGTTTACAACTTGTAAACAAATTTTCTAAAAATATTTCTTCTTGAGTTTTATTTGTTAAATATATATTTCTACACTTGATTAACCACTAAAAATGTGGTTAGTTTATTTAAGAACCAAGTTTATGTAAATCTTGTATTTCTAACTTCCTTTCTTGAATAATCTTTCTTAAAATCATATGTTTGTAAGACTTTATTTCACACTTTGTTCATTATACTTCAAGAAGAACATTAGATCTTTCAAGTTCATGCTTTACATATGGATGATTACTTTGATCTTAACATAATCATCCTCTCATCTTGCTAGATTATGTCTTTAATCACTATCTAGCAAGATCATATGATGTTTAACATCATAAACACAAGTATTCAACAATCAACAAGCATAATAACACATAACAACATGATTTCTTATGATTTTCAAGCTTATGTTTAAGTTTCATGCTCATGATTCATAGTGTTCTTAAAGATTAGTTACTCGTACCATTCTTTAACCATCCTAATAAGATGTAAAAGGGAGTGTAGATGATCTTGCTACTAGCTCAAGGCTAGGGATGATCACAAGATGAAGAAGAGGTGGATAAAAGCTTGTATGAGAGGTCCTTCAACTTCCGAGAGTTCCTAGCTTCCTTATACACCTTCTTACACCTTTGAGTGGCAATGAAATGGATGGAACTTGAATGAAAAATGGTGGTGGTGTGTGGTGTGTGTTCGGCCGAGACTAGGGGAGAAGGAAGAAGAAAGATGGTGTTGGTGATATGTGGTGACAATGAAGATGAAAGTCCTAATGGGTTAACTTATAATCTCCTTAATCACTAAATCCATTGGTTCATATGTTATAAAAGTTGAGACAAAATCTTATAAAATATGAAAATAAAATCCATATGTGGGGCCACCTTGTCTAGCCGTGAATAGGTGGGGGGGGGGGTCTAGGCTAGGGTGTAATTGGTTAGTTTATGGTTGAAATCCAAGGGAATTAGTTAGGTGTTTAGTTGTTATGTGATTATATAGTGTGTTATGATGTTCGGGGGCCATAACTAGCTTGGTAATGTTAAAACAATGCTTCTAGTGAAAATTTGGTGTTTCGGTTAGTGTCCGGTTGGTTACCGGTTCGTTAAGGTGCTAAACTTTGCAGTTTAGAGTGCTTTATGTTACCTTTTGTGACAGTTTTGATTCCCGACACTTAGGAAAGCATTCAGGACCATTTAACCATATTTATGTATGATATTAAGTTGTTTAAATGCTGAATTTTGCTGAATTCTCTAGAATTCTGCAGTTTACGTGAGTTTTAGGCACTTTCCGGCACTTAAACTATCACTAGGAAGGCAGTTTTATGATCCTTACTTTCTTACACACTATACTAGTGTAACTCTTGGTTTCTGGCTCATTCTGTGTCTCAATACAAAGTCTGTCTATGTACTAAACTCCGTCAGCATTTTTCTGATTTGTTTGATAACTGTGCTATCTCTGTTTCGTGCATCATTTGAATCAATAAAGTTTGCATGCAATAATGATATGACATTATGCAATATAGGATGCATATGTATGTATGATAATAATAACCAAGAAACTTTCATGTCTTAAATATTAAATCAACACATTCATTAAACACTAATTACTGTTTAATAGTTGTACGGACACATGAAATTTTGACAGTTGTCACATTCTCCCCCTGTTAAGAAAATTTCGTCCTCGAAATTTAGGCTACGTTAACTCCTTAGAGCTACGTTATACGTAGATGGATATGAGTAATACCAAAGTAAATAACCACGAAACCAAATCAAGACTCACTCGTATCAGGTGAATCCAATGACATATTACAACAATAAAAACCCAACGGTTAAGAGATGTGTGTTTTTGAATTCGATGTCAAAGGATACGAGATATATAGATGTATAACCTAGTGTAACTTAGTTAATAGGGGTTCAACAAAAGAGGAGTTTCGACCGATAGAATTCCAAACGATCGTTTACAATATGCAAATGAGTTCTAGAAACAATGACATCTGCTAGATGAACTCAGAATCAGCAAACTCAAATGTAATAGTATCATGAAAACGTTCCGTCAACTTACGAACAAATAATTGAATAAGAATGTTTAAATGACAAGTCAAACAAAAGTATGTGTAGTTTCGTGCGAAATGGTTGACCATGATTAGCACAAGCTACAAGTTTATACCGACACCACAAGGTGTCGTAATGACATAATTCAATAATAGCGGTGACCGAACAAGTTCACCATGTTTGAAATCAAATGAAAGTGTAATGAGGCAACCTGAAAATTTGATTCCAATGGCATCGTAGGATTTTTCAATTGAATATAGAACACCAAAGAACTAATGTTTCCGATTGAAGATGAAAAGCAATAAATACTGCAAGGCATTCGATCGATAATGAAAGAACCATTAGGAGGTACAATGGAATATAAAATGAATTTGTGTACATTGTCTTAACACACGATTGCGTTAAGACTCCTTTATCATGATAAACCAGAGCAGATTTAGAGTAAGTCAATAAATATATAACTAAATCCGTGCATGATATGTGTAAATGAGATTAGCGCAAGCTTCTATTTAGTGAATGCACCACCACAAGGTGTCGAAATCAACAAACGACTTAATAGGGTCGTAGACCAAACAAGTCTACAATGACTCAGAGCAAATTAAACGCTTGCTAAAATGAATTTGAATATGATGCTCTCAATACATCACATGGTGTCTTGAATTGAATCTGCGAAATGGACACGTTCAAGCAATTGAACTTGGCTTTAACGCAATCCGACAATAAATATATGTATCAACAAGGGAATTTCGGCATGGCTACAAGGATAAAACTTGTATGCAACAGGAAGGAAAAGAAATCTCAGGAAAGTTTTGTTGATTCGATATCAAGGAGTCAACATCTACAATAATGCAGGTTATCTGAGTCACAAGGCAATAACTGGATATAGTGAAATAGTATTTAGACTTTGATGAAGCGTCTATTCGAAACAAGACGACATGCGTAACAAACGATGCATGCGTAACCTATGAATTTTCAAGAAATGAAGCAATGAGTATTCGCTATAATGAAAGAAATGCTCGGGGTACAAGGACCATTAAGAAGAGTAGGAATGTGAGAATCTATTCATTAGATGAAAAAGTGGGGGTTCCAATAAAAGGAATTTTAGTACTTTATCTGTTCGGTTAACTGAAATAGCATGCATGGCAAAATAATAGTGTTTATCCGAGTTAATAGATGTGGTTCTTACGGGGTAACTTCAATGAACTTCGACATAAGTTCCCGAAGGTCCTAAGTGCATGTTTCCTAAATTCTCAAAATTTGTATTATGTGTGTAACTGCTTTGTTTACCGTACATAAAACATAATATTAACATATGTTTAAAACAAAATGTTGACTCACTGTTCTTCGGTATACTTTCTTCCTGAATCCGCAGCTGGCGATAACCTGATCGAAGATCGATCCAGGAATAGTAGTTGGATCCTTGCAGTTGGTCGAATAAATCATTAATCCTCGGCAAGGGATACCGGTTCTTGATGGTTAGCTTGTGCAGCTCCCGATAGTCGATACACGTTTGAAAACCACCGCCATTTTTCTTGACGAACATAAATGGAGCTCCCCAAGGCGAGAAGCTTAGCCTTATAAATCTCTTATCTAGTAACTCCTGAAGCTACATTAACAACTCTTGCATCTCTGAAGGCGCAAGTCGATAAGGTGCCTTGGCTACCGGCGCAGCGCCTGGAACCAAGTCAATGTGGAATTCGACTTGTTGTTGAGGAGGTAATCCTGGCAAGTCTTCGGGGAAGACCTTAGGATATTCCCTTATCACAGGGATATCTCCAAGCTCTATAACACAACCTCTTAATTACTTCATTCGTCTCTACTAACTTCCCGTTAGCCAATTCTATCGAATATTGGATGTATAACTTACTAGCAACTAAACCAAACATGCCCTTAAAGTCTAGAGATATGAAGCAAAAATCGGTACCAGTATCAAACAACACAGATGCATAACGTTGATTAATAGGGAACGTACCGATAACCACGTTAGGATCCTGGCGTGCTTCCCTAGCTCTGTTGTTGCACACTCTTCCACGTGCCTGATTGTTTTTAGGACAATATTTCCTGAAATGCTAGTCACCACAGTTAAAACAACCTTGACCATGATCTTAATCATCACCATTTCCGCCTTGATAGTTGTTGTTGTCGTTGTTTCCTCCGCGACTTCCACTACCATCTTGACCTCCATTTCCACGTCCAATACCATGCCAACACGTCTCCTTGCAATGCCCCACTTTGCCACAGTTATCACATTTTCCATATCTACATCGCCTGGTATGATGACGTCGACAATTGTCGCACTTAGGTAGTTTACCCATGTACCCTTTTCCCTTTTTGGCAATGTTGTTGTTATTCGCCCGAGTACCCTTCTTGAAATTTGCAAACTTTTTCTTGTTATCTCCAGATGGCTGCACATGAGTCTCCTTCTTCTCTTTAGAGATTGAAAATTTTCCCAGTCTAACTGCTTCTTCTGTGAGCGCCACACTTAAGTCAATATCATCGGTAATCGTTGGAGGTTTAGATGTTGTCACCATGCTTAGAATCTGAGGTGCCAATCCCCAGATGAAGCGTTCGATCCTCTTAAACTCTGGCTCCACCAAATAAGGAACCACCCTAGACAAATCATGAAACCTTTGCACATACTCAGCTATCATTGAACCTTCCATTTTCAAGTTCCAGAATTCAGTTTCCAACCTCTGGATTTCTGCCCTCGAACAATACTTCTTACGCATCAGCTCTTTCAGTTCGTCCCACATCAAAGCATATGCAGTAGTTTCACCGAACGTCTGAACCTGAAGGTTCCACCATGACAGAGCCCCATCTAGAAACAGTCCAGAAATGTACGTGACTTGTTGCTTTGGAGTACATTTGCTCAATCGCAAAACAGAATCTGTCTTCTCAACCCAGCGCATGAAGGCTACAGCACCCCCAGTGCCGTCGAAATCCAGGGGCTTGTAGCCCAAGAACTGCTTGTAGGTGCAGCCTGCGACATAAGAAACATCATTCACATAAGGCATTAGCAAAGCACACTTGGAAATGTCCAAACGTTTTGTAATGTTTCTTAAGTGACTAAACATTACCGTTAGGTGGGTTATTTCCTGAGGTACCTCCGCTGTATTCGGAGCGAAAAGCCTTGTGCTGTGCGATGGCCTGTGTGATGCGCTCTTGTAGTTCCTCCTCTGTCGTTGGCAGAGGGTTGTTGGTATCGGTGTTCCTTCGCGGTGACATTCTTCTAAGAACAAGATTGGATAGGTCAGGTCTTATTCGTCAAGTATGTAAATAGTTATCTAGAGGTCGTATGTACATATTCATATAAGCAGTCATCAGAGCAATCATTCAAGCAACACCATAAGCTTAGCACAACATATAAATCAACAAAGTGCTTAGTTAGAATATGACGATTGAGATTTCATCATTTACCGACCACAGTTACATTGTTTACGAGGTGTATCACATCAAGAGGGCCATAGGGTCACACTACCTTTGTCCAATAAGTCTGTCAATATACTAAAATCACATAGTCAAAAAGAGGTTTTCAAAATTCTTCACAATCTCGGCTCAATAGTAGTGCTCTCACCAAAGGTAATGTATCTTCATAAGACCAAAAACGTACTATACTGATGGCGAAGGTAGAGGAGGAAGGAAGAGAAGCAAGCTGCAAACATACGGAAGCTCCTCCTCGAGCTCGTATATACACCGAAGTAAGCAACTGATCTGCTGCCCGATAGTAAGGAAACTAGCATCAAATTCCTGGAAAAAGTGCGTGAGTAGCAGGTGGATGTGCAAAAAGGGGATGACGATGAATGTGAAGGAACAAAAGTAGACTGAAAGGAGCAAGGTGGAGGGTGTGTAGTCAGCTTAAGCTCCAAAACTCTGCGACTCAAAACTTCAAACTAGAGCTGCAGTGACAAAAGCAAATCATCTCGCGTGTACCCAAAAAAATGTGAGGGATGATAGGGGTCTGAGATCGGCATAGCGTATGGTGGAAACCATTAGAATGGCTCATCCAGTGGTGTGGATGTGAAGGGAGCAAATGGTGTCGTTAGGGGGATCAGAGGGAAAACTGCTGAAGCAAAAAGGGTCATAACTAGGGGGGTTGGCCCGAAGTACCTTCCCCTGGACGGGGTACAGGGATATCCTGTAAGAAACAATCGGCAATTCAGTGCGGTGTACGTCAGACTTTACAGGAGGGAGATGAGCAACATCAGCAGGTGCGAGTGGTGGAATAAATGGATCGACAATTGAAAGATCAATAGGTGCAGGCACCGGCTCTGGAATAAGAGGTGCAATGTCTGGTAATTCAAATAGGATATGGTCAGGATCAGGAATCAGCTCAGGATCAATAGGTGCAACATCGGGTTGACCAAAAGGAACAGGAGCTAGCTCAGGAGCAGGCTTTGGGTCATGTGGAGGTGTGGGATCTCGAGCAGGTGATAGTGCGGCAGACATAGTGGTGTTATCATTTGTGCCAGTAGAAAAAAGCTGCAATCCGGCCGCGTGTAAAGCTGAAGATGTCACAGACTCAAAGGAGTCTGAAACCGAATGCAAACTGGTGTCTGAAGATATCTCAATGACAGGAACAGCAGGAGGTGGGACAACTACAGCATCCTCATCTATCTCTTCATCACCCTGGGCATCAACAGGAGGACCATCAACATACAAATCGACATCGCCCTCGAACAAGTCATCGATAGGCCAAGCCTCGGGAGGAATGACCACAAGAGGTACGATATCGAGGATCAGAGCCACGATGTGCTCACCATTGGGGTGACCAATGATGAGGTGATTGTGAACTGGAGCAGGAATGTCAAAAGGATCCTCATCAGGGAACCCATCAGCAATAGGTATATCATCGCCAAAGTCTGGTAGCGCGAACGGCTGGAAGCATGTCAGGATCACTCTCAGTGTCTGACGTATATATCTATGGTTCGGGTATCACCTTGTTGTCTGACACGACAGCCACCGGGTCATGGTATCCGACAATCCATTCTCTGAGGATAGCATGTGTGTCTGTAACGTCATTATCATAGCACGTATACCTATAGTAATCAATAACACCTAGTATATGCAAACAAAGACAATTTATTATGTAATCATGTATTCACATCTTCCTTTATGAAACTGTTCTGTCTTTCCTAGTCTACCCCATGCAGACTGGTGGTTTAGTCTGCATCGTGTTTCTTGTCTTTCCTTTTGTAAAATGTTTATTCCATGGATCTGGGCGTTGTGTGTATGCAATGAAAAATATGTTGTAAAAATATTTCCGTGAGAGAGTGTCACGGCCCCTGACCCGGTTAGACCCGTTTCAGGAGCCGCGGGACAGAAAATCCCGTGGTATTTATTTAGCAGCGGAAGATTTCTTCAGGATCTTTTTAAAACCGAAATTTCCTGATTATTTTATTTCACAATTCGGGATAAAACCTTGGAAATTTACAATCATATGATTTCACGGAGAAACCTTTATTTTACAAAACATGTTTCTTTATTTTATTTTGAGCCACTTCCTTAAGCTTGTAGTGCTTCACGGCACTTTTCCTGGATCACAACAGATCACCTGAAACATGTTTGAAAAAGGTTTTGTCAGCGGGAAATACTGGTGAATCATTCTTTTTACTAAAACGACACGTTTGTTATAATTTATAGTATTAAGAGCGATTACAATGTTTCCATATATCAACCAACTACCCACAGTATTTGTCACTCGAACATCCATTGGTAACCTTAGAGTCCAATGGTGTCTGTGACTATGGTCATATCACCCCTTGGCTACCCCGTTGTCCAATGGTGACGATTATCAAGTAATGCATACAAAACCCCACATACCGCTGTAATTTGGTGATTACAAAGACTTAATCCCCGTAATTATAACCTTGAAAACAAATAAAGTTTTGTAAAGTAATTTGATAAAAAGAGAATGACTCACATTGCAGATTTATATGAGCAGAGCTTAGCCTACTGATTAGCCTTTTAACCTAAATTTAATAACATGCACACGAACTCGGTTAGTAACTAATACAACATTTACGATAACTCACGAGATTAAACCTTCACAACGAATGACAAAGTGCGATACTTAAACATCCATCGAATTAACGATGAATGACAATCATAAACCCTAATGCGGGCAACACTTAAACATCCATTGGATAGTTTAATCGATCGGGCATTGAATCATAGCAGCGATCGAGTTAATACCCGGTATCGGAGCAGCGCCTCGCTAAATTTGAAAGTAATTTCGACTTCAGAGTAACAAGAATTCGTTTTTGAACTTTGTTTTCGACACCAATAGACTGTGCATGCAACAAGCTATATATAAGTGAAATTAGGGCCTCACGCGGCCCACGTAAACCCAGGGTTAACACTTACGCGGCCCGCAAGGCCGCCTAGTCTACGTATAGGCTGCATGGGTCACGAGTAGGCTTGCCATCTGGTCACCATGTGGATCCGAAACACTTATCCGGTCAAACATGTATTGACGCGGCCCACGTAAGACATGTCTTGTCTTTTACGCGGCCCGCCTGGGAACCAGAATTTTGTTTTTTCTTGATTATTAATATGGTTTAGGGTTTCTGGGGTCCGGGTTTTACTTACGGGTATTTTTAGGACAATTTTGAGAGTCCTTACATCCTCCCCACCTTATTTAAAATCTCGTCCTCGAGATTTATTGGAATAAGTAAGGATACTTTCGCTTCATCTCTGATTCCAGCTCCCAAGTGTATTTGGGTCCTCTCTTTGAATCCCATTTGACTTTGACCAGCACTAACCGCTTGTGCTTAAGAAACTTGATCTTTCTATCTTCTATTTGCAATGGCTTCTCAACAAACTTTAACTTTTCATTTACCTCTATATCTTGGAGAGGTACTACCAGAGATTCGTCTGATAGGCATTTCTTGAGATTGGATATATGAAATACATCGTGTACTCCGGCTAGTTCTTTTGGTAGTTGTAAGCGATAGGCAACTGGTCCTATTCGTTGTATGATTGGAAATGGTCCTACATATCTTGGACTCATTTTTCCTTTCTTACCGAACCGAACTACTCCTTTCCAAGGAGAAACTTTTAACAGTACTCTGTCTCCAACTTGGAATTCTAACAACTTGCGTCGATAGTCGGCATAACTTTTCTGCCGATCTCGAGCCGTCTTCAATCTTTCCTTGATTTGTGTGATCTTGTCGGTAGTTTCTTGCACAATCTCCGGACCGGATAATTGACTTTCTCCTATTTCTGCCCAACAAACTGGAGTTCTGCACTTTCTTCCATATAGTGCCTCAAATGGGGCAGCTTCAATGCTTACATGATAACTATTGTTATAGGAGAATTCGATCAAAGGTAAGTGATCGTCCCAATTTCCACCAAAATCTATCACACATGACCTAAGCATGTCTTCAAGAGTTTGGATTGTTCGTTCACTTTGTCTGTCTGTTTGAGGATGATATGCATTGCTTCTTGGAAACTTGTCCAGAAATGGGAAGTGAAACGACTATCCCTATCCGAAACAATGGAGAGTGGAACTCCATGTAAGGATACTACTTCATCTACATACAACTTTGCCAACCTTTCCATGCTAAAGGTTTCTTTCATTGGTAGAAAGTGAGCTGATTTGGTTAATCAATCCACAATTACCCAAATCATATCATTACCTTTTCTGGTTTTGGGTAACTTAGTAACAAAATCCATTGTTATGAGGTACCATTTCCATACAGGCATCTCTAGTTGTTGTAGTAGACCTGAAGGTTTCTGGTGTTCTGCCTTAACTTGTGAACAAGTAAGACACTTAGAAACATATCGAGCTATATCCTTTTTCATTCCTATCCACCAAAAGTTATTTCTTAAATCTTGGTACATTTTATTGTTTCCTGGATGCATAGTATACCTAGATTTATGAGCTTCTTCTAGGATCTTATGCCTTAAATCTCCTTGCTTAGGTACCCAAATCCTTTTCTTATGGAATCTCCAAATTCCATCATTTCCTTGCTCTAATTCTTTTATTCGTCCTTTTATTCCTTCAGCATCATCCTTGATTGCTGTTTCCTGGACATTCTTTAGTTGTTTCATTAAATCTAACTGTAGATTTAATCTGAGAGCACGAACTCACTTTTGCTTTTCATGATACTTACGACTTAAGGCATCTGCAACTACATTTGCCTTTCCTTTGTGATACTGAATATCACAGTCGTAGTCACTTAGGATTTCCTTCCATCTCCTTTACCTCATGTTCAATTCTTTTTGCCCAAATATGCACCTTAAACTTTTGTGATCCGTATAGACAGTAAATTTACTTCCGTATAGATAATGTCTCCAGATCTTAAGGGCAAAAATTACGGCTCCTAATTCTAAATCATGAGTCGTATAGTTCTCCTCATGCTTTTTCAATTGCCTTGATGCATACGCAATTACCTTCTTGCGCTGCATAAGCAGACATCCTAATCCTAGTTTTGAAGCATTACAGTAAACTTCAAAATCTTCTGTTCCTTCTGGTAAGGCTAGGATTGGAGCATTTGTTAATTTCTGCTTCAAAATCCTAAAGGCTTCTTCTTGTTTAGGTCCCCATTCAAACTTAACTGCTTTACAGGTTAGCTTAGTTAATGGTACATCTATCTTGGAAAAATCCTTAATAAACCGTCTATAATATCCGGCTAAACCTATAAAACTTCTAATTTCCATTGCGGATTGCGGAACCTTCCATTTGGTAATTGCCTCTATCTTAGCAGGATCTACATGAATGCCTTCATGATTCACCATGTAACCTAGGAATTGCACTTCTTGTAGCCAAAATTCACACTTCGAGAATTTGGCGTATAGCTTTTCTTTTCTTAACAAAGTTAAGAGTGCATGCAAGTGCTGACAATGTTCGTCCTGATTTTTGGAATAAATAAGTATATCGTCGATAAAAACAATTACAAATTTATCCAAGTACGGTTTACAGAACCTATTCATCATGTCCATGAATGCTGCAGGTGCATTCGTTAATCCAAAGGGCATGACTGTAAACTCGTAATGACCATACCTAGTTTTGAAAGCAGTTTTAGGTATGTCTTCTTCTTGTACCTTCAATTGATGATATCTGGAGCGTAAATCTATCTTAGAAAAGTATCTAGCTCATTGAAGTTGATCGAATAGATCATCAATCCTAGGTAATGGGTATCGATTCTTAATTGTAACCTTATTCAATTCTTTATAATCAATACACATTCGCATTGACTCGTCCTTTTTCTTTACAAACAATACTGGTGCTCCCCACGGGGATGAACTAGGTTGTATGAAACCTTTACTTAGTAATTCATCTAATTGCTTTTTCAGTTCTAAAATTTCTGTGGGTGCTAATCGATAAGGTGCCTTGGCTATCGGTGTAGTTCCTGGAATGAGATGAATTCTAAATTCTACTTCCCTATCTGGTGGTAATCCCGGGAGTTCTTCTGGGAATACATCTGGGTATTCTGAGACTACATGAATTTTCTTAAGTTCTTTACCCTTAGTGCTAATGACTACCGAAATCATATACACTATTCCTTGTTTTCGTTCATAACTAACAACTTTCATTACTGAAATGAACTTCATGGGTTTTTGTGGCCTATCTCCTGTAACCATGATTACTTCTCCGGTAGGTGCACGAATTTCTATGGAGTTCTGGTCACAAAGGATTCGAGCATGGTTGGCTACTAATCAATCCATTCCTAACACAACATCGAACCCAGCTAAATTCATTGGTAATAGGTTTGCATGAAATTTATATCCTAAAAGTTCAATATTTTCTTTTTGCAAAACCTTATCTATGTTAACTGAATTCCCATCTGCCGTTTCGACTGTAAAAATTTGCCTAAGGTTGGTCAAAGGTAAATTAAGAGCTTGGCAGAATGAAGTATTGATAAAACTTGGGTTTGCACCAGAGTCAAATAATACTTTTGCATACACGTTGTGAACTAAGAACGTACCAGCTATCACATCTGGAATGAGTTCTGCTTCTTGAGTGGTCAGCTGGAATGCTCTGACATTCTTTTTAGTAGCTCCGTCGTCCGTATTGGCTTTGTTGTCTGCTGGTTTGACCAATTTAGGGCATTCTGGTTTAAAATGTCCCATTTCTTCACAGTTATAGCAGATTCTTGTTTTCTTTCTGCAGTCTTCTTCACGATGTCCTACCATTTTGCAAAAGTTGCAGGTTATATTACATCTTCCATAATGTTTCTTTCTGCAATTCCTGCAGAACGGCGGAGTTGAAGATTGACATCGTGAAGAAGACTGCAGAAAGAAAACAAGTGTCACACCCCGACCGCGTAAAACAACAAATCGCGGCGGAAACATCGGGGCGTGTTGCAACAGAATTAATGTTTCATAACCATGGATACCAAAAAGTGTTTCGTTTTATTAAACATTGAATAATTACATTGTCTGGAAATCTAAATACACAATTTAAACATAGTCTATCATTGTTATTGAGTCACTAAGGCCTTGTCCAGTCCTATGTGAGCATGCATCTTATCAATCGATATCATTCAACAATACCTGAAACATATGTGAAAACGAGGTCAGCAAAGAAATGCTGGCGAGTACATAGGTTTTGTGAAAATAAGATTCATGACTTCTGTTTTAAGAAAATGTTTAGTCATGACCCTTGTAATTTGCTTTGTCTTTGTAAATCATTTGAAAAATAATAAGTTCAAGTGATATGTATAAATAAGAGAATAATGCATGATTAAATGAATAACCATGTAAAATGAGTTTGTATAAGATAAGTTGTTTGTAAATAATTGTCTTGTGAAAAGTATGTTACTTGTATAAAATGTTCTATGTCTAAAACTGAAATGATTCAAATAACGCTACAATATGTAATACCATACAAACACTTATATATAGGAAGTACCAGCGGCGTATCCACCATGCTTGTATCATATTCCACACGCATTGTTACTTAATCACTTAGTCAAACCAAACCACCAAAGTAATGTTCATGCCCAATGTAAATCATGTAATATGTATAACCAAAACCCAATCGTATATCGCTTTGAATCCAATCGTTTACCCAATCGTTAAAACATCGTGTGAAAACCAATTGTTTACCCAATCGTTAAATTCGTTTTAGGTCGTGAAACTACTTAAATGGTCGTCTCTCTAATAACATTCAAACCTTCTTGACTCGCATTAATAAACCCTTACCAAAGGATAGATTAACAATTCGCATTAATAAACCCTTACCAAAGGATAGATTAACAACTCGCATTAATAAACCCTTACCAAAGAGTAAATTAACAATTACAGATTCAGTCGCTACCCACAACACCCACACATAACTACGGGTGTAGTAACTAACGGGATTTGTCAGATCCTATGGTACCATAACCTAATACTGGTCGGCTTGATCATTGCTAATGAATGTCATTTGTTATGTAACCCAACCAACAAGTTCGTTCACATTATCGAAATCGTTATTAGTTTTGTATAAATCGTCTTAATCGTTTTTGAAACCATCGTTATAATATCGAAAATCGTTTTGATACCATCGTTAAAACCTTGAAAACATTTAGCACATATGAGTCACCCCAAAACAATTGAAAGCAGTAAAATAGGGGAATAATGTACTCGCCTGAGAATGCTTAGAGGTCTTGAACAACAACCAAACAAAGCTAGAGAGAGCACGGAATCAGTCGGCAATCTAAAACTATATAAATAAACCGGACTTAAATCGGGAGATCGGATAGGATGAGGCTTGGTAAACCAAATGAGTATTGGAACTCATATGATATGGTTTAACAAGGCCTACATACTACAATGAAACCAAACCTAAGTGCTTTCGACCCATCGCGACCCATTAAGGTAGCTTATGCTACTTTAACGCGTCGTGTGCGTGAAACGCGTTCGGACCGCCTAACTAGTCCTATGACAAGTAGAATATGCCTAAACATGTTACATAATCAGTTATGTGACAAAGGTTTAGGTTACATATACTTAATTACCAATTATACATGAAAAGGGTATTTTGGTAATTTACCTAAGGCATATAAACTACCTATCATACAACTACTCAAACGATGTGACCATAGGGTATAACCTCGGAAGGTTTTTCCCTACCTACTATGGTCACCTAATGTATTTGGTCGGATCCTAATGATCGACCAAATGGGTCGGGTTCGAGGTATAAGCGATTTATTAGATCGCTTACCCTACGACCCTAGACAACGTGGTAATCAGTAGGCATAGTCCCAAGGGACTATAACCAACGTGATTACACTCACGTTGCGAAGTTCAAACGAACTTCGCATTGACCATAACTGGTCAATGTAGAAAGTCAAACAAAGTTTGACTTTCAGACTCGAAAGACTCGAAAAGCAATAAAAGAACGAAAGAATACTTACGAAGGGTCCCCGAAGGCTAATTTCGATCCGAGAATCTCAGGTATGAAACAATGGTTTCAACTTAGAGTTTCTAAGATCAAAATTCTAGTGATTATGAAGCATGGGGGGTGGGGTATTTATAGTAAAAGGTCCACCGTTAAGATCGTTTCTTGGAAACCGTGCTTTGATCTTGGCCTTACACCTCAAGATAATGGTTTTACTAAACCATGTGAGCCCATGGTATTTCCCAAAACCATGTGCACATCAAAAAGCCCCTAGTATTGCCCAAAACCATGTGCAAAGGTAGTATAGACCAGATTCAATGTTTCTTCACAGAAAGTTTCAAAAATGGCAGATTTGGTCCCTGTAGTGTAATAAGGCCTTTTCCGACGCGTTTAAGGCCCGTTAACCCCATTTAAAAGCTCTAAAATGAAGTTAAAGTAATGGGAACTTAAAATGTTCTCAAAAATATCTCGGATGTCGGTTCGTTTAGCCGTACAGTTGCGTTGTTCGGCTAATTACGACGGAATGCGCATAAGCGCGAAAAACGATCCAAATGACGCGACGAATGGATTTTTCTTAAGCCAAATACTAAAGCATAATATAGTCATGCTTACATAAATTTTTGGATGTCCGGATGTATTCAGAACGTAAGTTACGCGCGAAAGTGCAAACTTGTGCACTTTTTGACACTTTTAGTCCCTGAATGACCCAAAAGTTTATTTTAGCACACCGAACACCTCAAAGCTTATTTCTAAGCTATGTAAAGGATATTTATGGTATTTTTAACTTATGGTCATGTTCCGGAATGTCTGTTACAGTTCAAATTGGCATACTTTCGCAGTTTGTCAACTTTAGTCCCTGTAAGCGATTTAACTTGATTTTGCCATACCAAAGCCTTCAAAACTTATTTCTAAGTTATGTAAAGGTTATTTAAGGTATGTTAAGCCTATGTCACTATTCCGGAGTGTTTGTTGCATTAAACTAGTTATATTTACGCATCGGTGTGCGTATAACCTTCCAGAAAGCGATTTAGGGTTTGAAATTGAACAAAAATTGATATGTGCAAATGATACACATATTTTTACAAATCCCAAGTATGAAATACAATATTTCATTGGTTTGGTATTTTTTTGATGGCCGTGGAGGCACAGGTGTTACAGTCTCCCCTACTTTAGGAAATTTCGTCCCGAAATTTATTTAGAGGAAACTTGTGAGAGTTTAAAACATGAAGTTGAAAAGACCGAACTACATTGGTTAGGGTTCTGAACTTCTAGTAACTTTAATAACATCATGCTTGCAATGTAAGAGGGATACTTGTATACAAGTATATGAAGCATCATTGGTGCGTCCACCGTGCCTCCATTACATTGTTATCATTTTATTATTGTTGTCACTATCGGTTCTTACACATAGTAAACCTTACTGGGTTTCTGTGCACTAAATTTCATAATTATGTACGCGTCCATAATTAGACAATTCCTTGCACAGTTTACACAGTCTATTTTATAATGTGTAGGGTAAAACCAAATGAACAATCCCGTGATGCGTGTAACTAGACCGCCATAGAGTCCTTTTAATTAAATCAATAAATGATCTAAATAGACTATCAAGGAGTCTGTTCAGCTACATCACTAGATGTCGTTCATTAACCAAATTGTGAATCAATCTTTTAGACTAGACCACTCAAGGGTCTATCATCGAATCCTGGAATGGTACTATATAACCCAAGGGTCTTAACTACCACGTAGAAGCCCATAAGGATTTAAGGTAGTACCTTTTTAATATCCTACTATGAATCCCTCATATGAAGATATAAAAGATTCTATGAGGATTTGAAAATCGTTTACCACACAAAAACATAGAGGAGAACACATAAACACATATCACATAATCGCATAATCGTATTTTCGCATAATTGTTTAAATTGACCTTTAAATTTGTTATCTTTGGACACGGGTATTTAATGCATACAAGGAATCAATTCTTAATTGCATCAATATGGATGGATCCACATGAATACCCTGCTTGTTGACTACATGACCCAAAAACTGAACTCCTTTAAGCCAAAATTTCCTCTTGGAGGATTTAGTGAAAAGTTTGTTCCTTCTTTAAGGGTTCCAATGTCAACGAAGGTGTTGATCGGGATCGGCTCGTGATATGAATAGATCAAGATGTCATTAATAACAATGACGAACTGATCCAAATAAGGCTTGCAGACTCTATTTATTAAGTCTTTGAAGATGGCTGGAGCATTTGTCAACCCAAAAGGCATGACTGTAAACTCTTAATGGCCATACTTCGTGCAGAAAACCGTTTTGGGAATATCTTCTTCGAGAATACAAAGTTGATGATACCCAAAACGCAAATCGATCTCGGAAAATATGAAACGCTATGCAGTTGATCGGAGAAATCGTTGATTTAAGGTAGGGGATATCGATTCTTGATGATAAGCTTACTAGGCTTACGTTAATCGATATACATTCGAAAAGATCCATTTTTCTTTTCACAAGGAGGACAGGAGTTTCTCCAAGGTGAAAGTTCGGACGGATGAATCCTTTATCAGACAACTCGTGAAGCTGTTTTGATAATTCTTGCATCTCGAACGGTGCAAGATGATAAGATACTTTAGATTTAAGAGAAACTAGTGTTTGAGGTTCTTAGGGAGATCACAAGTGATCATAAAAATGACAGAACCACACGAGTAGTTTCGTCTTTGTGATGACATCATAAGGTTGGATCAAACATTCATACAATTGCATTAGTTGAAAATAAAAACCACAAATTTTTATTTATATAACAACCGCATTGTCTTTAAATGTTACAAGATAACAACCAGAGAAATTTCAAAATTCTACTTGTTCTTCATCATTGATTGCCTCATTGATGTTATACACTCGTCCACGTGCTGGATTTACATTGACGTTGACGTTCGCATTCGGGTTTGCGTTAGCATTTGCATTCACCAGTCTTGGGCAGTTGTGGCGGAAATGACAAATCTCTCCGCAATTGAAACATGAACCCAGTGGGAATCTCGCAGCATTCCCTTGAACCTGAGCAGCCTGATTTTGTCCCAGACGACAAATATTGGCCAAATGCCCAAGTCTACCACACGTTGTGCATTTCTTGCAATCTTGTTGTGCAACGTGATGACCATTGCAACGGGCACAATGTGGTGCGGTACCAGCATATGCCTTCTTTGCAGCTGGCTGTGCCGGTGGGTTTTGCAAGTTCTGAGCAGTCTGTGCTGTAACAGCAAAATTTTGGGCACCCTTCCGCTTCTTTGATTTCTTCGAAGTCTCAACTTCCTTATCCTTCTTGTTTTGACCTTTCTTGTTATCCTCCTTGTCAGACTCCTGCTTCTTACCCTTGTCACCCTTTCTGTGTAACTTATTCTTCCGAATCTGCGACTCAGTCAATGTCGCAGCTAACTCGATCGCCTGACGGAGTGTGGTAGGGCTACTACCAGTAAGGATGTCTTGTACCGTGTCAGGTAGGCCGTCAATGTACCTTTCGATAGCCTTGTCGAGTGGGGTAACCATTGTCGGGCAAAGCAGACTCAACTCCTCAAACCTATCAGTATACGCCCTGTGCTCACCACTATCTTGCTTCAACTCATCAAATTCCTTCTCCAAAGCTCGCTGCTCATGACGAGGACAGAATTCCCTCATCATAAGGGCCCTAAGTTCAGCCCACGTCTGTGCTAGAGCAACTTCTGCACCACGATCCCTCATAACCCCGTTCCACCATGTGAGAGCCCTCTTCTGAAACACACTCGAAGAAAACTCGACCCTGCGATTGTCAGGACACTGCACGTGGCGGAAAGTATTCTCAATGCTTTCGAACCATTGAAGAAGCCCAGTCGCTCCTTCAGAACCACTAAACTTGAGTGGTTTAGCCTGGTTAAAATCCTTGTATTTACACTGTGCGTTATTGTTGTTGTTATTATTGCCGTTGTTGTATATCTCGTGGACTTGGGTTACAACCCCGGGAAGCACAGCAGCCACCTGCTGAGAGATCAGGGCTGCGAGTTCTTCAATAGTGAAAGTCCGAGCATCGGTTTGAGCATCGTGTCGAGGAGGCATTGTCTAAGAGAGGAAACATGAAATGAACGAGTGAGAGAGTTAGACGAAAAGAATGAGATGGGACAAATCTGATGAAAGCAAGGATAGTGGTCATTTGTTTGTTACTACAAAGCAACAAACGACCTCGGTGATCGGGGCGGAAACATCGGGGCGTGTTGCAACAGAATTAATGTTTCATAACCATGGATACCAAAAAGTGTTTCGTTTTATTAAACGTTGAATAATTACATTGTCTGGAAATCTAAATACACAATTTAAACATAGTCTATCATTGTTATTGAGTCACTAAGGCCTTGTCCAGTCCTATGTGAGCATGCATCTTATCAATCGATATCATTCAACAATACCTGAAACATATGTGAAAACGAGGTCAGCAAAGAAATGCTGGCGAGTACATAGGTTTTGTGAAAATAAGATTCATGACTTCTGTTTTAAGAAAATGTTTAGTCATGACCCTTGTAATTTGCTTTGTCTTTGTAAATCATTTGAAAAATAATAAGTTCAAGTGATATGTATAAATAAGAGAATAATGCATGATTAAATGAATAACCATGTAAAATGAGTTTGTATAAGATAAGTTGTTTGTAAATAATTGTCTTGTGAAAAGTATGTTACTTGTATAAAATGTTCTATGTCTAAAACTGAAATGATTCAAATAACGCTACAATATGTAATACCATACAAACACTTATATATAGGAAGTACCAGCGGCGTATCCACCATGCTTGTATCATATTCCACACGCATTGTTACTTAATCACTTAGTCAAACCAAACCACCAAAGTAATGTTCATGCCCAATGTAAATCATGTAATATGTATAACCAAAACCCAATCGTATATCGCTTTGAAGCCAATCGTTTACCCAATCGTTAAAACATCGTGTGAAAACCAATTGTTTACCCAATCGTTAAATTCGTTTTAGGTCGTGAAACTACTTAAATGGTCGTCTCGCTAATAACATTCAAACCTTCTTGACTCGCATTAATAAACCCTTACCAAAGGATAGATTAACAATTCACATTAATAAACCCTTACCAAAGGATAGATTAACAACTCGCATTAATAAACCCTTACCAAAGAGTAAATTAACAATTACAGATTCAGTCGCTACCCACAACACCCACACATAACTACGGGTGTAGTAACTAACAGGATTTGTCAGATCCTATGGTACCATAACCTAATACTGGTCGGCTTGATCATTGCTAATGAATGTCATTTGTTATGTAACCCAACCAAAAAGTTCATTCACATTATCGAAATCGTTATTAGTTTTGTATAAATCGTCTTAATCGTTTTTGAAACCATCGTTATAATATCGAAAATCGTTTTGATACCATCGTTAAAACCTTGAAAACATTTAGCACATATGAGTCACCCCAAAACAATTGAAAGCAGTAAAATAGGGGAATAATGTACTCGCCTGAGAATGCTTAGAGGTCTTGAACAACAACCAAACAAAGCTAGAGAGAGCACGTAATCAGTCGGCAATCTAAAACTATATAAATAAACCGGACTTAAATCGGGAGATCGGATAGGATGAGGCTTGGTAAACCAAATGAGTATTGGAACTCATATGATATGGTTTAACAAGGCCTACATACTACAATGAAACCAAACCTAAGTGCTTTCGACCCATCGCGACCCATTAAGGTAGCTTATGCTACTTTAACGCGTCGTGTGCGTGAAACGCGTTCGGACCGCCTAACTAGTCCTATGACAAGTAGAATATGCCTAAACATGTTACATAATCAGTTATGTGACAAAGTTTTAGGTTACATATGCTTAATTACCAATTATACATGAAAAGGGTATTTTGGTAATTTACCTAAGGCATATAAACTACCTATCATACAACTACTCAAACGATGTGACCATAGGGTATAACCTCGGAAGGTTTTTCCCTACCTACTATGGTCACCTAATGTATTTGGTCGGATCCTAATGATCGACCAAATGGGTCGGGTTCGAGGTATAAGCGATTTATTAGATCGCTTACCCTACGACCCTAGACAACGTGGTAATCAGTAGGCATAGTCCCAAGGGACTATAACCAACGTGATTACACTCACGTTGCGAAGTTCAAACGAACTTCGCATTGACCATAACTGGTCAATGTAGAAAGTCAAACAAAGTTTGACTTTCAGACTCGAAAGACTCGAAAGACTCGAAAAGCAATAAAAGAACGAAAGAATACATACGAAGGGTCCCCGAATGCTAATTTCGATCCGAGAATCTCAGGTATGAAACAATGGTTTCAACTTAGAGTTTCTAAGATCAAAATTCTAGTGATTATGAAGCATGGGGGGTGGGGTATTTATAGTAAAAGGTCCACCGTTAAGATCGTTTCTTCGAAACCGTGCTTTGATCTTGGCCTTACACCTCAAGATAATGGTTTTACTAAACCATGTGAGCCCATGGTATTTCCCAAAACCATGTGCACATCAAAACAGCCCCTAGTATTGCCCAAAACCATGTGCAAAGGTGGTATAGACCAGATTCAATGTTTCTTCACAGAAAGTTTCAAAAATGGCAGATTTGGTCCCTGTAGTGTAATAAGGCCTTTTCCGACGCGTTTAAGGCCCGTTAACCCCATTTCAAAGCTCTAAAATGAAGTTAAAGTAAAGGGAACTTAAAATGTTCTCAAAAATATCTCGGATGTCGGTTCGTTTAGCCGTACAGTTGCGTTGTTCGGCTAATTACGACGGAATGCGCATAAGCGCGAAAAACGATCCAAATGACGCGACGAATGGAATTTTCTTAAGCCAAACACTAAAGCATAATATAGTCATGCTTACATAAATTTTTGGATGTCCGGATGTATTCAGAACGTAAGTTACGCGCGAAAGTGCAAACTTGTGCACTTTTTGACACTTTTAGTCCCTGAATGACCCAAAAGTTTATTTTAGCACACCGAACACCTCAAAGCTTATTTCTAAGCTATGTAAAGGATATTTATGGTATTTTTAACTTATGGTCATGTTCCGGAATGTCTGTTACAGTTCAAATTGGCATACTTTCGCAGTTTGTCAACTTTAGTCCCTGTAAGCGATTTAACTTGATTTTGCCATACCAAAGCCTTCAAAACTTATTTCTAAGTTATGTAAAGGTTATTTAAGGTATGTTAAGCCTATGTCACTATTCCAGAGTGTTTGTTGCATTAAACTGGTTATATTTACGCATCGGTGTGCGTATAACCTTCCAGAAAGCGATTTAGGGTTTGAAATTGAACAAAAATTGATATGTGCAAATGATACACATATTTTTACAAATCCCAAGTATGAAATACAATATTTCATTGGTTTGGTATTTGTTTGATGGCCGTGGAGGCACAGGTGTTACAACAAGAATCTACTATAACTGTGGAGAAATGGGACATTTTAAACCAGAATGCCTTAAATTGGTCAAACCAGTAGACAACAAAGCCAAGACGGACGACAGAGCTACTAAAAAGAATGTCAGAGCATTCCAGTTGACCACTTAAGAAGCAATCCTTGTCGTCAATTCCTTGATATGATTAATCGACATGTGTTAAAGAGAAAAACATTAAACTAAAATTCAGTTTTAGTAAAGAAACAACGTTCTAACAAATATAATTATTATGAGAGAAGTTAGAAAATAGTTAATACTAAAGAACATAAGCCTTAACGCCGATAGGTGTAAGACGGTGCATTCAAAAGAAGATTCATAATAATGAAAAACTGACGAAAATCTAAACATGGCGTGATGTGATCACGGACCCAATAGTGGTACAGAATACAGCCATGCTGTAATATGAGTTACTCGATATGAAATGATAAACACGCAAAGGGGCGATGACGGCAATATAGCATACCCAAATGACGCGGTATGAGGTAAAATGGTGACCAATTAGTATAGGCAATAAAACAAGTTGTAGTTAAAATAATGTTGTGACTTGTGTAGAGCGCTTGTCAATGTAAGACTAGCGTGAAGTAAGTATGTTGACGGACTCAGTAATACGATGGTCAAAAGACAACCCGGTCAAAAAGGCGACAAAGATAGGAAATAAGTGATAAAAGGTTATGGTCCAATAGGACGTGTGCCTAAAAGTCGCACATGTCAATACGAATGAAAACCTTGTGCCGGAAAAAGAAAGAATGCCTTGTAAAACGAGACAAAGATAGTTAGGTCTAAATCAAAGGACTACTTAAAGAAGGTTTCGGGGACGAAACCCTTTTTAAAGGGGGTGGACTTGTAACACCCCGAAAATATAAAACTTTATATTGAAATTATAAAGTATAAAATAAACAAAAATAAACTAACTAGGAATAAATAACCTAGTTAGTCATGAGCTTAGTCATAACAAAGAAACTTGGTTGAAAACATGGAAAATCTAACTAGATATTAGTAGGAGGGCCAAAGGTGTTAAGTTGAAAACTTGGTTTTTATAAAACAAAAAAAAAAAAAAACCCAAACACACACTGATGTGTGTGTCTGGTCGAAATAAACACAGGGGCGACACAGGGTTCCCTCACAAACCCTGGTTCATGCAATTTTCTCCAAATTGAAAGTTCTAATCTGTTCCAAATCGATTTCCAAGCACAAATTAGTGATCTCCTCTGAAAAGGGATCACAAGGTATGTAATTTCCATGGAAAACCTTCATCTAAATTTCTGAGTGAATTCATGAAATTTAGAATTGATGTTGCATGTTAGTTGTTTGGAATGAAATAGTGTCTAGGGATAAACCCTAGTCAACTACTTGTTGAAATTTCGCCTATTTCTTGTGAAATTCATAATCACCATTGAAGGTGATAAGTGGGTTTTGTAGAATTATGTTAAACACTAGGATTATCTTTGTTAACTTAGTGTATTTGAGCTCCATGGAGCAAATCCAGATTGGTTGATATGAAAATTTGTCATGAACATGTGAAATAATGTTTAAATCTTGGTTAAATAGTTAGTCAAGAACTTGATTTTTGAATTGTATGAAATCATGCTCATTAGGTGTTTGATATAATGCCTAAGAGAAGATAAGTGTTGAGAATTTGAACTAAAAACGCATATTTGATTAATGTGGTAAATTATGCGTTATATACTTTAAGAGAGTTATAAACATCTATGGTTGAACTCTATAGGCCAGGAAAATCGGAACGTCAAGTGGACGAGCTAGTGGCGATACGCGTTTGAAGGGAACGCTTTGAAGGTACGTAACTACAGTTTCGTTAAGTTATGTTCGATTATGTGATTTCATTAGTAGACTTTAAAATTAGCATAATATATGAAGTTGATATTAGTCGAAGTGATGAAGATCACTAGATAAATAAACGGGTCAAATATCGGTTAGAACAAGTTTGGTGTGTTGTAAAATGGTGGTTCCATTAAACAACCAAACGGGTCGAACAACGGTTGAAATTGTAGTGTTGAAGTGACTAAAACGTCACTCATTAAAAATTGAGTTATAAAAGCGTAAATCACGGAACGGGCGTGATACGCTGAGGTTAACAAGCCCAGGAATGGGTAATCATGGTTAGAGACCAATGTTGATGATTTGTGCAAGTATGTAACTTGACTCGTTACATTGAGAAATTTGATAGCTTGAATATGTAAAGTTGCGTTATAGAATAAAGGTTGTGTAGATTAAAGTGGAAATGTTCGTTACTTGAAATAATAGGATAAGAATTGGTTAGAAGTCGTTTGGTAGTCATCGTAATGGGGGATATCCGTAGATGAGCCAAACGGGTCGAATAATGGCGAATTAACTAGTTATGAGTTGATTTAATAAGTTAAAAAGGGAGGTAACAATCACAAGAGCATGAAGCCATAAGTTTGGTAGTGAAGTGCCGGTGATAATAAGCCCCGGAAGTTTGGGTAAAAAGCGCCTTATGTTACTATTAAAGAAGTAGCAAAATAAGGGTAACTAGAATGGGTTGAATAATTGCATAGTGATCTTTAGTTGTCCGGTCCGTAAACCAAATTTTCGGTATGGCAATCATCATAGGTACGTCGGTATTGAATTTACAGACGTATAGGAAAAAGAATTACCTAAAACGGACTTACGGATCAAAAGTTATGACCAATCGAAGTTGAAATTGGTAAAATCCGGAGCTGGCAGGAAATGCAGGTCAGCAACCTGCTCCTACTGGAAAACGTTACCCCTCGCGCCATGCGACATGATCACTTAGATCCTGCGCGACACGCGAGAGCCATCGCGCCACGCGAGGATCTGTAGCGACACGCGAGGATCTGTAGCGACACGCGACAGACAGGTTTCAAATTTTATTTCATTTTTCGTGAATTTGAAGCTGGAACTTATTTGTACGCACTATATCAATGTCAAAACTAACATTTTAAGTGGTTTTGACCTTAGGTGACAAAGGGGACTTTCCGGGTGGCGATCAAGCAACATTTTGAAGAACCAAACACAAAACTATCAAGCTTCCGCGTTAATTTAACTTTATTTAGACAATGATTATGATGTAAATAATTTCACTAATCATGTTTTGAATGTTTTAAACTAGTTGGTAGGTGACTAGTATGCGATCACTTGAAACTTTGATTTTGTACTCGTGATGAATTAAAGTACTATTTATATAAAATCAAGCATATTTTATTAAATTCAAATAGAAAATTTGACGGTTGTTACAGTGTTGGTGATATGTGGTGAGAATGAAGATGAAAGTCCTAATGGGTTAACTTATAATCACCTTAATCACTAAATCCATTGGTTCATATGTTATAAAAGTTGAGACAAAATCTTATAAAATATGCAAATAAAATCCATATGTGGGGCCACCTTGTCTAGCCGTAAATAGTGGGGGGGGGGGGTCTAGGCTAGGGTGTAATTGGTTAGTTAGTTTATGGTTGAAATCCAAGGGAATTAGTTAGGTGTTTAGTTGTTATGTGATTATATAATGTGTTATGATGTTCGGGGGCCATAACTAGTTTGGTAATGTTAAAACAATGCTTCTAGTGAAAATTTGGTGTTTCGGTTAGTGTTCGGTTGTTCGATTGGTTACCGATTCGTTAAGGTTCTAAACTTTGCGTTTAGTGTGCTTTATGTACCTTTTGTGACAGTTTTGATTCCCGACACTTAGGAAAGCATTCAGGACCGTTTAACCATATTTATGCAAGATATTAAGTTGTTTAAATGCTGAATTTTGCGGAATTCTGCAGAATTCTACAGTTTATGTGAGTTTTAGGCACTTTCCGGCACTTAAACTATCACTAGGAAGGCAGTTTTATGATCCTTACTTTCCTACACACTATACTAGTGTAACTCTTGGTTTCCGACTCATTCTGTGTCTCAATACAAAGTCTGCCTATGTACTGAACTCCGTCAGCATTTTTCTGATTTGTCTGATAACTGTGCTATCTCTGTTTCGTGCATCATTTGAATCAATAAAGTTTGCATGCAATAATGATATGACATTATGCAATATAGGATGCACATGTATGTATGATAATAATAACCAGGAAACTTTCATGTCTTAAATATTAAATCAGCACATTCATTAAACATTAATTACTGTTTAATAGTTGTACGGACACATGAAATTTAGACTGTTGTCACATTCTCCCCCTGTTAAGAAAATTTCGACCTCGAAATTTAGGCTACGTTAACTCCTTAGAGCTACGTTATGCGTAGATGGATATGAGTAATACCAAAGTAAATAACCACGAAACCAAATCAAGACTCACTCGTATCAGGTGAATCCAATGACATATTACAACAATAAAAACCCAACGGTTAAGAGATGTGTGTTTTAGAATTCGATGTCAAAGGATACGAGATGTATAGATGTATAACCTAGTGTAGCTTAGTTAACAGGGGTTCAACAAAAGAGGAGTTTCGACCGATAGAATTCCAAACGATCGTTTACAATATGCAAATGAGTTCTAGAAACAATGACATCTGCTAGATGAACTCAGAATCAGCAAACTCAAATGTAATAGTATCATGAAAACGTTCCGTCAACTTACGAACAAATAATTGAATAAGAATGTTTAAATGAAAAGTCAAACAAAAGTATGCGTAGCTTCATGCGAAACGGTTGACCATGATTAGCACAAGCTACAAGTTTATACCGACACCACAAGGTGTCGTAATGACATAATTCAATAATAGCGGTGACCGAACAAGTTCACCATGTTTGAAATCAAATGAAAGTGTAATGAGGCAACCTGAAAATTTGATTCAAATGGCATCGTGGGATTTTTCAATTGAATATAGAACACCAAAGATCTACTGTTTCCGATTGAAGATGAAAAACAATAAATACTGCAAGGCATTCGATCGATAATGAAAGAACCGTTAGGAGGTACATTGGAATATAAAATGAATTTCTGTACCATTGTCTTAACACACGATTGCGTTAAGACTGCTTTATCATGATAAACCAGAGCGGATTTAGAGTAAGTCAATAAATATATAACTAAATCCATGCATGATATGTGTAAATGAGATTAGCGCAAGCTTCTATTTAGTGAATGCACCACCACAAGGTGTCGAAATCAACAAACGACTTAATAGGGTCATATACCAAACAAGTCTACTATGACTCGGAGCAAATGAAACGCTTGCTAAAATGAATTTGAATACGATGCTTTCAATACATCACATGGTGTCTTGAATTGAATCTGCGAAATGGACACGTTCAAGCAATTGAACTTGGCTTCAGCGCAATCCGATAATAAATATATGTATCGACGAGGGAATTTCGGCATGGCTACAAGGATAAACCATGTATGCTTCAGGAAGGAAAAGAAATCTCAGGAAAGTTTTGTTGATTCGATATCAAGGAGTCAACATCTACAATAATGCAGGTTATCTGAGTCACAAGGCAATAACTTGATATAGTGAAATAGTATTTAGACTTTGATGAAGCGTCTATTCGAAACGAGACCACATGCGTAACAAACGATGCATGCGTAACCTATGAATTTTCAAGAAATGAAGCAATGAGTATTCGCTATAATGAAAGAAATGCTCGGGGTACAAGGACCATTAAGAGGAGTAGGAATGTGAGAATCTACTCATTAGATGCAAAAATGGGGGTTCCAATAAAAGGAATTTGAGTACTTTATCTGTTCGGTTAACTGAAATAGCATGCATGGCAAAATAATGGTGTTTATCCGAGTTAATAGATGTGGTTCTTACGGGGTAACCTTCAATGAACTTCGACATAAGTTCCCGAAGGTCCTAAGTGCATGTTTCCTAAATTCTCAAAGTTTATATTCTGTGTGTAACTGCTTTGTGTACCGTACATAAAACACAATATTAGCGTATGTTTAAAACAAAATGTTGACTGACTGTTCTTTGGTATACTTTCTTCCTGAATCCGCAACTGGCGATAACCTGATCGAAGATCGATCCTGGAATAGTAGTTGGATCCTTGCAGTTGGTCGAATTAATCATTAATCCTCGGCAAGGGATACCGGTTCTTGATGGTTAGCTTGTGCCGCTCCCGATAGTCGATACACATTTGAAAGCCACCGCCCTTCTTCTTGACGAACATAACAGAAGCTCCCCAAGGCGAGAAGCTTGGCCTTATAAATCTCTTATCTAGTAACTCCTGAAGCTGTGTTAACAACTCTTGCATCTCTGAAGGCGCAAGTCGATAAGGTGCCTTGGCTACCGGCGCAGCGCCTGGAACCAAGTCAATGTGGAATTCGACTTGTTGTTGAGGAGGTAATCCTGGAAAGTCTTTGGGGAAGACCTTAAGATTTTCCCTTATCACAGGGATATCTCCAAGCTCTATAACACAACCTCTTAATTACTTCATTTGTCTCTACTAACTTCCAGTTAGCCAATTCTATCGAATATTGGATGCCTAACTTACTAGCAACTAAACCAAACATGCCCTTAAAGTCTAGAGAAACGAAGCAAAAATCGGTACCAATATCAAACAGCACAGATGCATAACGTTGATTAATAGGGAACGTACCGATAACCACGTTTGGATCCTGGCGTGCTTCCCTAGCTCCGTTGTTGCACACTCTTCCACGTGCCTGATTGTTTTTCGGACAATATTTTCTGAAATGCCCTATGTCACCACAGTTAAAACAACCTTGACCACGTCCTTGATCATTACCATTTCCGCCTTGATAGTTGTTGTCATTGTTTCCTCCGCGATTTCCGCTACCATCTTGACCTCCATTTCCACGTCCAATACCATGCCAACACGTCTCCTTGCAATGCCCCACTTTGCCACAGTTATCACATTTTCCATATCTACATCGCCCGGTATGATGACGTCGACAATTGTCGCACTTAGGTAGTTTACCCATATACCCTTTTCCCTTTTTGGCAATGTTGTTGTTATTCGCCCGAGTACCCTTCTTGAAATTTGCGAACTTTCTCTTGTTATCTCCAGATGGCTCCACATGAGTCTCCTTTTTCTCTTCAGAGATTGAAAATTTTCCCAGTCTCACCGCTTCTTCAGTGAGGGCCATAATTAAGTCAATAGCATCGGTAATTGTTGGAGGTTTAGATGTTGTCACCATGCTTAGAATCTGAGGTGCCAATCCCCAGATGAAGTGTTCGATCCTCTTAAACTCTAGCTCCACCAAATATGGAACCACCCTAGACAAATCATGAAACCTTTGCACATACTCAGCTATCTTTGAACCTTCCATTTTCAAGTTCCAAAATTCAGTTTCCAACCTCTGGATTTCTGCCCTTGAACAATACTTCTTACGCATCAGCTCTTTCAGTTCATCCCACGTCAAAGCATATGCAGTAGTCTCACCGAACGTCTGAACCTGAAAGTTCCACCATGACAGAGCCCCATCTAGAAGCAGTCCAGAAATGTACGTGACTTTTTGCTTTGGAGTACAATTGCTCAATCGCAAAACAGAATCCGTCTTCTCAACCCAGCGCATGAAGGCTACAGCACCCCCAGTGCCGTCGAAATCCAGGGGCTTACAGCCCAAGAACTGCCTGTAGGTGCAGCCTGCGACATAAGCAACATCATTCACATAAGGCATTAGCAAAGCACACTTGGAAATGTTCAAACGTTTTGTAATGTGTTTTAAGTGACTAAACATTACCGTTAGGTGGGTTATTTCCTGAGGTACATCTGCTGTGTTCGGAGCGAAGAGCCTCGTGATGTGCGATGGCCTGTGTGATGCGCTCTTGTAGTTCCTCCTCTGTCGTCGGCAGAGGGTTGTTGGTATCGGTGTTCCTTCGCGGCGACATACTTCTATGAAGAAGATCAGATAGGTCAGGTCTTATTCGTCAAGTATGTAAATAGTTGTCTAGAGGTCGTATGGTACATATTCATATAGGCAGTCATCATAGCAATCATTCAAGCAACACCATAAGCACAACATGTAAATCAACAAAGTGCTTAGTGAGAATATGACGATTGAGATTTCATCATTTACCGACCACAGTTATATTGTTTACGAGGTGTATCACATCAAGAGGGACATAGGGTCACACTACCCTTGTCCAATAAGTCTGTCAATATACTAAGATCACATAGTCAAAAAGAGGTTTTCAAAATTCTTCACAATCTCGGCTCAATAGTAGTGCTCTCACCAAAGGTAATGTATCTTCATAAGACCAACAACCTACTGTACTTATGGCGGAGGTAGAGGAGGAGGGAAGAGAAGCAAGCTGCAAACATACGCAAGCTCCTCCTCGAGCTCGTATATACACCGAAGTAAGCAACTGATCTGATGCCCGATAGAAAGGAAACTAGCATCAAATTCCTGGAAAAAGTGCGTGAGTAGCAGGTGGATGTGCAAAAAGCGGATGACGATGAATGTGGAGGAACAAAAGTAGACTGACAGGAGCAAGGTGGAGGGTGTGGAGTCAGCTCAAGCTCCAAAACTCTGCGACTCAAAACTTCAAACTGTAGCTGCAGTGACAAAAGCAAATCTTCCCGCGTGTACCCAACAAAATGTGAGGGATGATAGGGGTCTGAGATCGGCATAGCGTATGGTGGAAACCATTGGAATGGCTCGTCCAGCGGTGTGGATGCGAAGGGAGCAAATGGTGTCGTTAGGGGGATCAGAGGGAAAACCGCTGAAGCAAAAGGGTCATAACTAAGGGGTTGGCCCGAAGTACCCTCCCCTAGATGGGGTGCAGGGATGTCCTGTAAGAAACAATCGACAATTCAGTGCGGTGTTAGTCAGACTTTACAGGAGGGAGATGAGCAACATCAGCAGGTGCGAGTGGGGGAATAAATGGATTGAAAATTGAAAGATCAATAGGTGTAGGCACCGGTTCTGGAATAAGAGGTCCAATGTCTGGTAATTCCAACTCGATATGGTCAGGATCAGGAATCAGCTCAGGATCAATAGGTGCAACATCGGGCTGACAAAAAGGAACAGGAGCTAGCTCAGGAACAGGCTCTGGGTCGTGTGGAGGTGTGGGATCTCGAGCAGGTGATAGTGCGGCAGACATAGTGGTGTCATCGTTTGTGCCAGTAGCAAAAAGCTGCAATCCGGCCGCTTGTAAAGCTGAAGATGTCACAGACTCAAAGGAGTCTGAAACCGAATGAAAACTGGTGTCAGAAGATATCTCAACGACAGGAACAGCAGGAGGTGGGACAGCTACAACATCCTCATCTATCTCTTCATCACCCTGGGCATCAACAGGAGGACCATCAACATACAAATCGACATCGCCCTCGAACAAGTCATCGATAGGCCAAGCCTTGGGAGGAATGACCACAAGAGGTACGACATCGAGGATCGGAGCCACGATGTGCTCACCATTGGGGTGACCAATGATGAGATGATTGTGAACTAGAGCAGGAATGTCAAAAGGATCCTCGTCAGGGAACCCATCAGCAATAGGTATATCATCGCCAAAGTCTGGTAGCGCGAACGGCTGGAAGCATGTCAGGATCACTCTCAGTGTCTAACGTATATATCTCTGGTTCGGGTATCACCTCGTCGTCTAACACGACAGCCACCGGGTCATGGGTATCCTACAATCCATTCTCTGAGGATAGCATGTGTGCCTGTAACATCGTTATCATAGCACGTATACCTATAGTAATCAATAACACCTAGTATATGCAAGCAAAGACAATTTATTATGTAATCATGTATTCACATCATCCTTTATGAAAATGTTCTGTCTTTCCTAGTCTACCCCATGCAGACTGGTGGTTTAGTCTGCATCGTGTTTCTTGTCTTTCCTTTTGTAAAACGTTTGTTCCATGGTGTCGCAACCCCCGATCCCTAATCCCTGGGAACGGGCGGCCGCGAGCCAGTTTTGGTGGTATCTCGTATTGTCTAATTTGGCAGCGGAAATTTTCATCAGGACCGTAGTTAGGAAATATTGGATCAGAGTAAAATACCACATTTTCATAACATTAAACAAATGGGTTAAAACCCAAGTTCGTAGTACACACGTTTTCATAGGAATAAATCCTATTTTGTTAATAAAAACATCTATTTTATTTTAGGTAACTTTATTGCCACTTTTCTAAGCCTTCAGTGCTGTCTAGCTGGCTTCTATTTGGCTTTCACAGTTTGTTACCTGAAACGCGTTTTAAAAACATTTGTCAGTGGGAAATACTGGTGAGTGAATCCCAGTTTAATCAAGTTTGAATAAAAACCCAGTGTACAGTATTGAGGGCGATCTTGCAATTACATTTGTTTCCAAGTTATAACAATTAACATCCATGGTACTGTCATACTCAACTTGTGGAAATGTTACTCCTTGACCAGGTGGTAACAAATTTTGTATACAAAACCCCAACATACTCATGATAATTGTATTCTTACAAATACTCAATAACTGCTATTCGCATGGAAAAGTATTTAAGGTTTTGTAAAAATAGTTAATAAAAAGTTTACAAAAAGCGGATCAACTCACATTGCTGTCTTAGTTTTTCCGTAAGGGTTTCCTGGTGATAATATAAAATTTACACAAATGCACACGCGTTAGTATAATAACCCATTTTAACATTAGTAATACCCTCCCCGAGACGGCATTCCAATGACTACATTGGGCAGAACCACGACAGCCGTTACGGAACCCTAGATCAATCGGGCAGCGTATCTAATACGTATCCAGGGGTTAT
>JARYGA010045972.1:0-46344 GCA_030545235.1 Helianthus tuberosus | reverse complement strand
ATTTCGAGAACTTTGCATAAAGTTGTTCTGTTCGAAGGAGTTCCAAAATAAGTCGTAGATGCTGCTCGTGTTCCTCCTGACTCTTAGAATAGATCAGGATGTCGTCGATGATAACTATAACGAACTTATCTAGGTAAGGCTTGCACACTCGATTCATAAGGTCCATGAAAACCGCAGGTGCGTTTGTCAGCCCGAAAGGCATGACCAAAAACTCGTAGTCTCCATAACGAGTTCTAAAGGCTGTTTTGGAGACGTCCTCTTCTCGGACTCTCAGTTGGTGATATCCCGATCTCAGATCAATCTTCGAGTAAAAGCTCGACCCTTGCAGCTGATCGAATAGGTCGTCGATGCGTGGAAGAGGATAGCGGTTCTTCACCGTCACCTTGTTGAGTTCGCGATAATCTATGCACATACAAAAGGTACCGTCCTTCTTCTTCACAAACAAGACTGGAGCTCCCCAGGGCGAAGAGCTAGGACGAATGAAACCCTTGTCCATGAGTTCTTGTAGTTGCCTAGACAACTCTTCTAGTTCTGATGGAGCTAATCGATAAGGTTCTCGAGCTATGGGCGCTGCTCCAGGAGCTAGCTCGATTTGAAATTCGACCTGGCGATGAGGCGGAAGACCAGGTAATTCCTCAGGGAATACCTCAGGAAAGTCACGTACGATCGGAAAATCTTCTATCTTCTTCTCTTTCTTCGAGGTGTCAGTAACGAGAGCCAAAATAGCAGTGTGGCCCTTACGCAAACATTTCTGGGCGTTAAAGAAAGAGATGATGCTCTCAACAGCACCCCTCTTGTCGCCACGAATCATGAGTGGTTCATCATCTGAACGAGGAATACGGACAATCTTCTCGTTGCAAAGAATCTCTGCTCGGTGTTGGGATAACGTCGAAACTACCCAGAACGATAGGAATGAGGTCGATAAAGAAGGTGTGACCAGCAAGAACAAGATTACAACCCTTGACTACGTGTGTGACCTCTAAACTTTTACCATTAGCTAGCTCTACAGTGTGCTTGGTGTCCAAAAGTGTTGGGGTACGCTTAAGCATTTGACTAACTTTGAGAGACACGTAGCTAGTATTGGCACCCGAATCAAATAAAACAGTAACATAAAAGTCGTCTAGTAGGAACTTACCCGTCACAACATTGGGATCATTCCTCGCTTCACCCTGGCCAATAACGAACACACGACCCCTTGCACCATTGTCGTTGTTACCTCCGTTGTTCCGATTCCCCTGGTTGTTTTTATTGTTGTTGTTGTTCTGGTTCCGGTTCAGTTGAGGACAATCTCTCTTGAAGTGTCCTTCAGCTCCACACTGAAAGCACCCTTTGTTGATGCCTTGCTGCTGCTGCTGCTGGCGTTGATTTTGTGGGGCTTGTTGATGCTGACGATTCTGATTTGCGGGGTGTAAACTTCTGCAATCCTTTGCGGCGTGGCCTGGCTTGTTGCACCGATGGCAGTTACTCCTGGTGCATAGCCCGCTGTGGTGTAGATTACAGCGATTGCATTTGGGGTGAATTCCCCTGTACCCTCCTTGACTTTGGCTACCAGATGATTGCTGACTAGGGCTCTTGTAGTCATCAGTCCTTCTCTGTTGTGACTGAGACTGAACAGAAGTTGAACCTTTGCTAGAAATTCCATCCCACTTACGCTTGTTGTCGCTGGGAGTATCAGAAGTAGTAGCACTAATACGCTTTGGTAACCTGTTCTACTCTACCGCCTGATCCGTGAGACGATGAGCCAACTTGATGATCTGCTGGATGGTGCCAAGATTTGCTGAGGTTACATGACTTTGAATCTCTGGCACTAAACCATTGAGATACAGCTCGATACGTTTGATGGGAGGGTCTACCATTGTAGGGCACAGAATAGCCGACTTGTTTGATCTTCTCGTATATGCTTTGATTTCTGACCCCGTCATCTTTAAGTTGTAAAACTCTACCTCCAGCTTATGAATGTCGTCACGGCTATAGTATTCTTCCTTGATTAATTCCTTGAAATCGTTCCAGGGGGTGGCGTTAGCAGCAACCAACCCCAGCATTTGGACCTGCGCGTTCCACCATGTGAGCGCTATACACTCAAGAGTACCAGTAGCATATTTCACCCTGCGAGCCTCAGGGCATTCACACATCTCGAAGATAGATTCGAGCTTCTCAAACCAGTGGAGGAGGCCTACGGCTCCTTCAGTGCCGCTAAGAGTAGTAGGTTGGCAGTCCATAAAAGTTTTGAAGGTGCACACATGTGGCTGAGCAAGTTGACCTGTCGTGGGTGTAAGAAGAGACAAGATTAAGCACAAGTGTTGGTTTACGAGAGTAGGACTTAAAGATCCTAGAGTGAGTTTAGACTGCAGGGTATACCTCCTGCCTGTGCGGCTGCAAGTGCCGCAACAACTTGTTGGTTAATCAGAGTCGTCAACTGGGCTTGAGTCATGTTAACGCGTCCAGCCATGATCTTCATATCAAGGAGAAACATGAGTGAGAGAGGTTCGCGAAAAGGAGATGACAGAAGGGAGTAAGCACACACGTGTTTCCAAACAATAGTGCTTACGTTTATCTAAACATACCATAAGCATAGTTCTGTGAAATCTAGCAAGTAGGCAATGTAAACGTAAATCATATCACCTAGAATGTCGAGCCTTGCACGTGGAGTGAAGCGTCGTTGTGGATCGTTGAGCACTGTACAGGTTATAGTCTGGTTTTAACAAAAAATTTTTCCCTTATAAAAACCAAGTTCACTATAACCAATGGCTCTGATACTAATCTGTCACACCCCCAAAATCCACCTGCGGAGTATCACCGCTTGGAGGCGTAACTGACCAGGATCAAGCCACCAATCATATTGAACAAACATGTAAGTAATTATAAAATCCAACCAATACAATTGGTGTCCAAATAAACATAGTTTAAGTTGCAAGCGGAAGCATAATGTTTAAAACCAAAACATAAGTTTAAGCGTTTCAATGTTTAACATGGCACACAGCTATCCATGTCCCACAACGACACTTCCCCATGCAAGCTCCAGCTAAGTACCTATTGACCTGCAAAGCATGTAGTAGCGAGTCAACAACAAAGTCGAGTGAGTTCACAGTTGGGTGTTGGTTTAAGTTATTCCAAAAACGTAGTTTCCTTTAACTGACATACTCGCCGTGGGGGTTACCCCGTAGTTGAAAACGTGTTTTGTTTAATCCTGTTTACTCTGGCAATCCAGCCGTGGGGGCTACCCCATGTTAAATTATCTGGCTCTACGGCCATGGGGGCTACCCCAGGTTTATACTACTAGACTCGTTACCATATCGACCACTGACTTTAGTCATGTTTATGTGCCCTTAGCGTCAATGTCTATCATCATTGACGTGCCCAGATCCATTAGTTCACGCCCGTCCTCTGCGGCACGGTGTGAGGCTTGTCAGACCTAAATAGCGCTATCTAACTAATGACCCGCTCGCCATTGGCCCAGCGATTAAGTCGATATAAAAAGGAGGGACTTCGTGATAGAGTTTTGGTCTAGTGAAATTTAACTGTCCATGAGGACAGGAATTATATTCCTTAACCCGTACTGTCCTACCCAAGGAGGACGAGGAATCCATATTCCTTAACCCATTCCCAACCCCTGGGAATCCCATGCTCTGTAGAAAGTGTGAACTCACCTTAGGTTAGCTCGGCAGATAAGTAAAGGTCGATTGAGCTCCTAGTGGCCAACCACGTCCTAACATGGTTATCATACAAGTCAGGTCTAGGTTCAAGTAGTGCACGTATGTTTACTGATACACTCTAATTTACACATATTTTAGTCCCCCGTTTTACCCCTATTTTATGCGTTTTTGGCCGTAAAACCGTCGTTCGGATACTTATTTATCTACATTTGTGTTTACAGGCCTAAAACTGCATTCCAGACAAGATGATAGAAAAAACGAGGACTTTCCGGACAAAACGACAAAGCTGCGGACTTTCTGTTAAGGATTCTGAACTGGGCCTGTGGAACGACCGTTCCACCTGATGCACGGTCGTGCATCTCCGACAGCGCTGATCATCTCGGCAATGAACGGTAGGTGCGGCTGGGCGTTCCAGGGAAACAAGCGACTTGGTGAAGAACGGTCGTTCCATCTGAGGAACGACCGTGCGTATCCGGTGAATCAACAGGGTCTCAGAACTGAACGGTAGGTGCAACAGCTCGTGCAACATGAAGTCTCGGAACTGAACGACCGTTCCACACAAAGAACGGTCGTTCTATTTCAGATCTGGTCAACGATCCGATGACGTATGCAGTATGGTGACCCATGTCCAATAATTGAATAAAGTGAACGGTCGTTCCATATGGGGAACGACCGTGCAACAGCAAAAAAGTATAAAAACACAGCAGAAACTTTCTGCTCGACATTCTGGATTTTTGGAGAGCTTAGCAGGCGATTTTCAGGCTCCGGAGGCATTAGCTTTCACCCGGATTCAAGCCACATTTTCTCATTTAGCTCGATTACTACCCGGATCCTTAGTCTAGTACTTGTTTATGGTTTGATTTTCTAATCTTTCCAAGTTTTTGTTAATCTTTCAAGTACTTAGATTATGATTTATGTATTATTGTAGCCTTTGGGCAAAAACACAACAATCCCTTGCTAGATTATAACCATTAGTTTGTTAAACTTTGTTTGTAATGACATTTGAAGTATTTTCTATGTTAATCTTTGATGATTAGTTTGCAACCTTGTTATTGATATTGAATTCTTGATTATAAGTAATTATGTTGGATGATTGGTGCTTGGTTAGTTAAGATAGTTGAAAAATGAAGCTTAATTAATCTTGTATTAGTAAACTTTGAATTTGGTTAACTAGTTTTACTTGGTTTAAATGTATGCATCATGATACTAGAAATGGTTAGTGATTTAATAAAATGTAATTATTGTTAATCAAGAGAGCTTGCCGTCACGTAAGGGCCTAAACGGGTTAGATGGTGTCGTTATAAATTCTTGCCATGATTTGTTAGCTTAGTTAGTAGTTTAGGCCAAAATTGCTATCTTAGTGAATTATTGTGTAAGATTTGTAAAATGAACTCGGTTGTGATTTAATCTAGATTATGCTTATCTCGGTGGTTGCATTGTGTTTATCGGTGTCGCTTTCCTTGTTTAAGTGAGGTTAGAATAATCCTAACGGCTGACTAACTTATTTTTAAGAGATTTTCATAGACATTTATCAATTGCACGTTAAAGAACAATTTTAGGTGGTTAAAATGTGTTTATCGTTTTAGCTTTCCGAATGATTGTCATGTTAGGATTCCCGAAAGGGATACTAATTGTCTTAAATTGGAATATTGACCGAATGCTTCTAGTGCCAAAACTGACTTAGTTGACATGCTGTGGTTGTGTATTTAGCAAGGCTTTTTATCTACTATCTATTATGTTTTTATTATGTATTTGGTTATGTTTACTTTAGTTTAGTGTAAAATCACAAAACCTATGTTTTTACCGGTAGCTTAGTGACAAAGGTCTAGTACTAATTCTCCGCCCATTTCCTTGGATCGATACTTGGTTCTTACCGATACTTTATTACATATATGACGGGGTACACTTGCCTCTTTCGTGTGTGTTTTGATGTAAAAGTAATAATCACTTTTATAAATTTAAAACCCAATCGTGTGTAATTCATTGCAAAAATTATGTATATATACACACACGTCAAGTTTTTGGCGCCGCTGCCGGGGAAATGGCGAGTTTTAGGAACGACCCGAGTCATTTGGTTATCAGTGTAAATACTTGTTAATATTTGTGTATAATTTCTTGATTATTTATTTGTTTATTTATTTGTTAATATTTCTTGTTTTATTCGATTTATTCATTTTTGCGTTATTTTTGTTTCATTTGTTCATTTGATCCGGATTCATTTATTCACTTATTCTTTGGGTTTTCGGCACCCTAAAGCCATTTTTGTATTAGTCGATTCATTTATTTATTTTGTTGAATTTTTATAAAATTTCGGGCTATTTTTCGGATTTTTATAAAATTTTCAGCCCATTTATAATAATTTTCTGCTTCTTTTCAGCTGAAAAAAAAAAAAAAAACAGCATTATTTAATTAATAAAATATTCACCGTGTCGAATTTTCGTTTGCAGGTTGATGTTCTCGACCCCCGCTCCAGAACTTGTTGAACCGTCTGACGAACCCGAACGTGATCTTCGGAGGCGTCTTCGCGCGAAAGGGCGTGCGGTTGGGCTATTGCTCGCATCTGGCGGGCCGGATTCGGTGGTACCTACTGAAGCCGAGGGCTCAGGAGGAAACATAACCATGGCAGACGATAATCAACCGTTGAATGAGTCTAACCAGCCTGGAGCGACAGGCCTGGAGCCGAGTATCCTTAGACCTACTATTGATGCACCTAACTTTGAAATTAAATCTAGTATAATTAATATGGTGCAGAATTCAGTGCAGTTCGACGGACGCGAACATGAGGATCCCGGACGACATATTGCAGCTTTTCTCGAAGTGTGTTCCACGTTTAAAATGAGGGATGTTTCGGAGGATGCCGTTCGGTTACGGTTGTTTCCTTTCTCACTGCGTGACAAAGCCAGAGCGTGGCTTATGTCACTGCCAGCTGGGTCCATCAGGACCTGGAATGGGTTGGCGGAGCTATTTATGAAAAAGTACTTTCCACCCGAGAAGACAACCAAGCTAAGGAACCGAGTGGTGACCTTTCGTCAGGATGAGGGGGAGTCGTTACATGCAGCGTGGGAGAGATTCAAGGATCTGTTACTTGATGTTCCACATCACGGGTTCACCAGGAGACAGTTAGTCTTGACATTCTATCAGGGGCTGAGCTACAATACGCAGGAGCGATTAGATATGAATGCAGGAGGTGATTTGGGGACAAAGACTCCCAATGAGGCTTACGATATCATTGAAAAGGCTGCGTTGAAATCTAGCTCTCGCCGCGAAGGAGATAGGAGTCGGGCTACATCATCATCATCAGGATCCCGCGCAGGAGTGCATGCTGTTGACGACTATACGGCTATTACTGCTCAGATCTCGGCTCTCGCATCGAGATTCGACAGGTCCCAGATGATTGCGCATGCGGGCTCGGGTTGTGACCAGTGTGGTGTGTCACACGAGCCTGGGGCATGTTTTCAGGGAGTCGGATACGAGGGCCATGAAGAGGTAGATTTCGTGGGTAATCAAGTTAGGCCGCAAAACAACCCTTACAGTAACACCTACAATCCCGGTTGGAGAAATCACCCAAATTTTGGGTGGCGTGCGAACACAGGCAATCAAAATCCTTTGGGATTCACTCCACGTGCTCCAGCGCAGCAGCATCAGGGTCAGGGTCAGCATTATCAGCAGTACAACCAATCCTACCAACAGCGTTCATACCCGCATCAGAATCAAGGCTCTGGGAGTAGTTCCCAGCAGCAGGCCCCTCAGTCTAGTTCTAAGCTAGAGGAGATGATGTCCCGGCTTCTTACTAGCTCCTCGAGCGCGAATCAGCTAGCTGAAAAACGCTATCAGCAGAGCGAGGATCATTTTCTCTCTCATGAGGGAGAAATGAGGAGCCACAAGGCCTCGATTCAGAACATAGAGAATCAGGTTGGTCAGCTGGCACAGATGATGTCAAAGAGACCCCAGGGTGGTCTCCCGGGCAATACTGAGACAAACCCGGGCCCGCATAGAGATGTGAATGCGGTGATGACCAGGAGTGGAAAACCTACCGGACCCGTCATATCGGACTCACCACCGATCACTGAAGCGGTCCCGACCGACACACCGGATGAGGTGCATGCCAGGCTCCGCCCAGCAAGTACAGCACAAGTCCAGGAGTCGGTCACAGGTTACAAGCCTCCAGTGCCCTATCCAGGAAGGTTGAAGAAGCAGAAGATGGATGAACAAAACGGTAAGTTTCTTGAGATGTTTAAGCAATTGCATATAAACATACCGTTTGTTGAGGCTTTGGCACAGATGCCAAAGTATGCGAAGTTTCTGAAAGACATCCTCTCAAACAAGCAAAAACTCAAGGATATGTCTTGTGTGGTTATGAATGAAAGCTGCTCTGCTATTCTCCAGAATCGCCTGCCTACAAAAATGGGCGATCCAGGCAGTTTCACGCTTCCTTGCCTCATTGGCAATCTGTCAGTCAGTAATGCGTTAGCAGATCTAGGAGCGAGTATAAACCTTATGCCCTATAAGGTTTTTACAAAGTTGGATCTAGGTGAGCCGTCACCTACGAGGATGAGTATTCGACTTGCGGATCGTTCTGTCAAGTATCCACGCGGGTTTGTAGAGAATATGCTTGTTAAGATTGACAAGTTTGTATTTCTCGTGGATTTTGTTATCCTGGACATGGATGAGGACTCGAGAGTGCCTCTGATACTCGGACGCCCGTTTTTGAATACCGCCTGGACGATTGTGGACGTGGCGGCGGGCGAGATCACACTCCGAGTAGATGATGAGCATGTGACGTTTGACATTAAACGTTCTATGCAGCATCCTCTGAGTCAGGACGACGCGCTCTATTATGTTGACATTGTCGACACTTATGTGAGCACGCATTTCCAGGGTACGATCGAGGAGATAGATTCGGACACACATCTGTTGTGTGGGGACTTAGATGGCATTACGCAGGAGGGCCACTACTTAGAGCAGCCAGTCTATCAGATTGGTGATGATAGTCCCCAGAGTCCGGATCGTTTCACAGAAATTGATCGCGAGAGTGAAGTGAAGTCGAAGCCTTCAGTGGAAGATCCTCCTACCTTGGAGCTTAAGGAGCTCCCACCGCACCTAGAGTACGCATTTTTGGATGAGGAGCGTCATTTGCCTGTCATTATTTCATCTGGTTTGGCGGGAGAGGAAAAGAGCAGACTGCTTAATGTGTTGAAACTTCATAAGAAAGCAATCGCTTGGAAAATCATGGACATTAAAGGTATAAATCCCTCCTTCTGTACACATAAAATTCTTATGGAAGATCAGTTCAAGCCGTGTGCGTAGCACCAGAGGCGGCTGAACCCGAACATGCAAGAGGTCGTTAAAAAGGAAGTGATTAAGTTGTTAGATGCTGGTATGATCTATCCCATTTCCGACTCTGTTTGGGTCAGCCCTGTGCAGGTAGTGCCCAAAAAGGGGGGCATGACTGTGGTCACGAACGATAGGAATGAGCTCATTCCAACCAGGACGGTCACTGGATGGCGGGTTTGCATCGATTATCGCAAACTCAACGACGCCACCCGCAAGGACCACTTCCCGCTTCCATTCATTGATCAAATGTTGGAGCGTCTGTCAGGGAAGTTATATTATTGTTTTCTGGATGGGTTCTCGGGTTACTTTCAAATTCCTATCGCTCCTGAGGACCAGGAGAAGACCACATTTACCTGTCCTTTCGGTACATTCGCCTACCGGCGTATGCCGTTTGGGCTGTGTAATGCGCCGGCTACTTTCCAGCGATGTATGGTCGCAATTTTCCACGACATGATTGAGGATTCCATGGAGGTGTTCATGGACGATTTTTCGGTATTTGGGAATTCCTTTGATCAGTGTCTGGAAAATTTGAAAAGAATGTTGAAGAGGTGTGAGGAGACCAATCTGGTCCTGAACTGGGAGAAATGCCACTTCATGGTGAAGGAGGGCATAGTTCTGGGACACAAAATCTCTCACGCGGGCATGGAAGTCGATCCAGCTAAGGTCGACGTTATATCACGACTTCCGCCCCCCACCTCTGTTCGTGCTATACGGAGCTTTCTCGGTCATGCCGGGTTCTATCGGCGATTCATCAAAGATTTTTCCAAAATCGCCAGACCCATGACTCGTTTTTTAGAGAAAGATGCTCCGTTCGTGTTTGGAGATGATTGCTTGAGGGTTTTTGACCTCCTCAAGCAAAAGTTGGTAGAGGCCCCTATTTTAGTCGCACCGGACTGGAGTCTGCCCTTTGAAATCATGTGCGACGCGAGTGATTACGCTATAGGGGCCGTTCTGGGTCAAAAGAAGGAAAAGCACTTCCATCCGATCTACTATGCGAGTAAAACTCTCCACGACGCTCAAGAGCATCATACCACGACTGAAAAAGAGCTCTTGGCGGTCGTTTTCGCATTCGATAAATTTAGATCGTATTTAGTGCTTTCGAAAACTGTTGTATACACTGATCATGCAGCCATTAGATACCTCTTCAGCAAACAGGACGCTAAACCGCGTCTAATCAGATGGATCCTGTTGCTGCAAGAGTTTGATATTGAGATACAAGACAAAAAGGGTGCTTTGAATGTAGCTGCCGACCATCTGTCTCGGTTAGAGCACGGAGACATCGAGGATTCGCGTTGGGATTCAATAAATGACAAGTTCCCACACGAATCTTTGATGGGTGTTGAGATTTGTGATGAGTCGCCATGGTTCGCCGACCTTGCGAACTATCTTGCTTGCGGGATTCTGATAAAAGGGTTGACTCACCAGCAAAAGAGGAAATTCTTTTCGGATCTCAAGCACTACATATGGGACGACCCTTTCTTGTTCAAGGTGGGTGCTGATCAGGTGATTAGGAGATGTGTATCTGGGTTTGAGGCGACCGACATTCTGCGCCAGTGTCATGAGGGACCTACCGGAGGCCACCACGGAGCCAACTTCACCGCGAAGAAGGTGTTGGATTCCGGGTTTTACTGGCCGACCATTTTCCGTGACGCGCAGAGTTGGGTGAAAGCGTGCGATGCTTGTCAGAGGGCGACGAACATATCGGCACGCGACGAAATGCCCCAGAACTGGATACAGGTTTGTGAAGTCTTTGATGTTTGGGGGATAGACTTCATGGGACCGTTCCCCCCCTCACGTGGAAACAAATACATACTCGTGGCTGTTGATTATGTATCAAAGTGGGCGGAGGCGCAAGCCTTACCCACTAATGACGTCAGAGTAGTTGTAAGGTTTCTTAAGAGTTTGTTCGCCCGATTTGGCGCTCCAAAAGCGCTCATTAGTGACCGAGGGACTCATTTTTGCAATACACAGCTTGAAAAGGCTTTGTCCCGATACGGTGTGCATCACCGTTTATCCACACCATATCATCCGCAGACGAGCGGGCAGGTGGAGGTCACGAACCGTGGGCTTAAGCGCATCCTCGAGCGGTCGGTTGGAGCGAACCGCAAGGAGTGGTCGGACAAGCTTGATGAGGCATTATGGGCATTCCGTACAGCTTATAAGACCCCTATAGGGACCACCCCCTTTAGGTTGGTATACGGAAAGGCATGCCATTTACCGGTGGAGTTGGAGCACAAGGCTATGTGGGCTTTGAAAACCGCGAATTTGGACATTAAGACCGGAGGTGAAGCCCGGTTTCTCCAAATTCATGAATTGGAAGAATTGCGGCACCAAGCCTATGAAAGCTCCGTACTCTACAAAGAGCGCACGAAGAAACGTCACGACAAACGCTTGAAGGACCACAAAGAATTCCAAGCGGGTGATCTTGTTCTTCTGTATAATTCACGGCTGCGCTTATTTCCTGGGAAGCTTCATTCACGCTGGACAGGACCATACACAGTTAAGGAAGTATTTCCGTATGGTACTGTTGCAGTAGAGAACGCGGATGGCGTTATTTTCAAGGTAAATGGTCACCGGTTGAAGTTGTACGTTGTCGGGCCGATAGATTCGGCGGTGGAGGTGATTGAACTCCAAACCCCGCACACATCATAAGTGTGGGGAGGAGAGAGTCTACGCTACTGACTCGCGGATCAAAAATGTAGCAAGAACGTATTTTGCGCTTTAGGGGTAGTTTAGTCTTTGTAGTCTTTTTCGTAGTTTTTGTAGTTTTTCTAGTTTTTAGCTTTGAGTCTTGCTATCGACTCATCGACAAAAATTTAGCATGAGTCTACGCTGCTGACTCGCCGACAAAAATGCAGCAGGAGCGTCTTTGGCGCTATAAGGGCAAAATTGTCCTTTTATTTGTTTTGATAGTTTTAGCGTAATTTAGGTTAGTTAGGTAGTTTTCGTTTGTTTGTTTAGTTTCCGTACGTGCCGGGCGAAGGTTCTGTATTGTAATATTGTTAGAACAGTTGGTGTGTCGAAAAAAGGGCGAAAAACGGCCGAAACGGGTGCTGGAAATAGCTTCTGCAGAAATCTGCATCTGCAGGCAAAATGACCAAACTGCCCTCAGCCTGTGGCACGGTCGTTCTCCGGAATGGAACGGTCGTGCGTCACCGAGGTCGTTCAAAACCCACAGCCTGTTCTCGGAAACGCACCGAGGGTGCGATCTACCGTTCCGGCTTCCTCGGAATCGCACGGTCGTGCGACCCCGAAGAACGATCGTATACCATTATCTGCTGCAAAATCCATCATTCGCAAACCCTAGCCGCTGCAGACCGTTCCAGGGCGATTTTTCACCGTTTCGCACGATTTTTTTCGCACGATCAAACACCCAACTTCGCACGGTACGTCTCTAGTGTTAGATTTCTTGTTTTCTTTCTTTCTAGTGTAGTTTTCTTCCGATTTTTCAAGGAATTTTTAGGGTTCTCTTCATAAACAAATCGAAACCCTAACCCTTGTTAAATCGAAGTATCGTGAACACCCGGTTGATTTGCAGACCCCTGTTGACCCAATACTTGTTGAAATTTTGAAAAATCTGATTGTTCTAAGTTCAGGGGTCGTATTCTGCAGATTCGGAAGTGCACGGTCGTTCCTCGGGTGGAACGGTCGTGCCTCGCCGGATGATTCACGATATCGTCTGGTCTGGCCTGTTAGTTCTCGGTGACGCACGACCGTGCGTCCCGGAGAACGACCGTGCCATATTGCCAGTACAGTTGGACAGTAGCTTCATAATTGGCTGCTCGCTTGTTTTCAACTCATTTTTCTCCTGTTTCTGTCTTCCTAACAACATTCCCCATTACAGATGGATCACCCTTTCCTGCAATTTGACCCCAACATCGAGAAAGAGGCGTTATGCATCGCGAAGCGCGATGAATTGTGGGCAAGACGGGAACAATTTGGCGAACCCCGATGGTTGGACTGGGAGGTCATGAGGGAATTAAATCAATATGACCGACTTGATGAAATGATGACTCCCGCGCTAGCAAACCTGGTCGGTTGCAACCGACCCGTGTACCAAGAGTTGACAATCGAATTCTTCGCATCGTATCAGTATGAAAGGCCAGTTGCACGTACAGAGCCCGATTTCCGCTACAGGAATCGGGTAACCTTCAGGTTATGTGGGCGATGGCATACATGGTCGGTGGGTCGTTTAGGACGGAGGCTTGGGATTTATACGCAGGAGGACATGGATGATCCCGACGTCTTCAACGATCAGTTCAACTTCCCTAATGATGCAGCGCGAGAGGCATTCTGGGCACGTAACGCTATTGGGGGCCCATACAACCCAGGGATGTCAAAGGCTTCGCGCCTTCGAGACCCTCTGGTGCGAGTGATGCACCATGTTTTCAGCCATTCTATTTGCGGACGCATGGACAGTCAAGGTAACTGTCCAACACCTGATTTGCTCTTTCTTTATGCGTTGGTTGACAAAGCACCGATCAACCTCGCCGCGCGAATGGCTGAGTACTTTGTTAAGTGTTCAGGGCGGACCCACAATAGTGAGATCCACGGCGGGCAGTACGTGACCGAGATCGCGTACAATGAGCGATATATGACGCCGGGGGTGCTTAGGGGTCTCACTTTGATCACTGAGGGGGTGCATGTTGATATCCGCTCTCTGAAGTTTATGGGGGTTATTGCTGAGTTGGATGGGAGAGATAGGTTGAGGGGTTTGAATGGAGAGGTCTGGGACCCGTTACCTCCAGCTGAGGAGGAACATGAGGATGAAGACGAAGAGATGGGAGAGCAGCACGAGCCACAGCCACCGACACCACCACACTCGCCGCAGCATCATGCATTTCAGCAGCATGTGGATTGGCCCACTTTCTACCAGCAGTTCCAGGACATGCGTGTTACGCAGGAGCAGCATGGTACATACTTTGATGAGATCCGGGCTAGCCAGCACGAGATTAGAGCCAGTCAGGCAGAGCTTCGGGCCACACATGACCGACTAGAGCAGCGCTAGGATACTCTATACCAGGGGGTATCTGCGGGGTTTTCTTATTTGTTCGGGGAGATGCATCACGCATACCCCAACTATTTTCAGCACCCGCCGGAGTTCCCACCATGGAACCCCCCTGGATATGGCGATCAGGGCCCATCTGGCACGAGGCATGATGACGATGATGATGATGATGAGTAGTTTGCGGTAGTGGTAGCATTTGGTGGTGTTTTATGTTTCAGTACTTTACTTTTATTTGGGTGTTTATTTTGACTTTTATTTAAAACACCCCGGATTTGTATTTTCAGACAATTTCTTTTGTATTTTGTTTAGATGTTCGTATTTATGTACATTATGGTTGTTTGATTTTTCTTTTTCTGTTATATTTTGGGTGTACACGACATACTTGCAGATTTTATCTATCGGATCTTGGACCGGAGCACGTACCAGTTAGAGCTTCGGAAGTCTCGTGGCACCAACATCATCTTGAGGGGAGTATTTTTATCCCTTTCTCTATATTTCGGGTCTCGCATTGGGGACAATGCGAAGTTCAAGTGTGGGGAGGGGGTTAACTTTGTTAACTTAGCTTTGTTTGTCCTCATTTATATTAAAAAAAAAACCAAGAAAATCAGAAAAATCATTTAAAAATACTTGTGTTTTGTTCATATGTTGTTAAATAAACCGGTTGGTTATGTTTTAGAAAGCATCGGACTTGATAAAAACTCGACAAGCAAAATATTTTTGAAAAAGGAAACCGGAAAGCGTGACAAACAAAGAAAGACTTACATGATAGTCTTCACACTTTTACCCATTCCTTCCGTTACGTGAGCATATTTGAGCTTAGATTGTTATATATTTGTTCATTTCGGATATAGGAGTGAGCCGGATGTTTTGTGCAATTTAGAACTTGTCACTAGTATGCTTGTTAAGACCATGAACGTGCGGATTTGTGTAAACGTGATAGAGGCACTTAGATTACCCCTTTGTTGTGTACCTTGTTCTTTGTGTTGTGCTTCCCGTTCACCTTGTATTACCCTTTAGGATTAACCATGTCGAGCCTTCCCGTTCACCTTTGTTTACCCACATTATCGCCTACTTAACCAAATTTAGCCTTTTTATGTTTTTAAACCTTTTTAGTGTTGAAACTCGGTTAAAATAATAGTTTAACTAGCTTGTTATTGTTTTTATTTCATTGTATAGTTAAAAAAAAAAAAAAAAAAAAAAAAAACAGAAAATAAAACACCCTAAAATAGGGTGAAGTTGATAGAAATCGAGCAATTTTGAATGCTTAAATGTTAAAAATCTTGTTGATTAGCTCGATTGCGCTTTAGTCGCCTTTTTAAGGCGTTTGTATGTAAAGTTGTATTGTTTATTGCTAGTTAAACGCTACTACCGAGTTTTAACCGTTTTCGCCATTTTAAATGTCCACTTCCATACCCTCCGCCCAAGCCTAACGTTACAACCCGTAAAGACCTCTTGATTTACACTTATTTGCATGTTAGTTGGTGGAGACGAGATCTTATGACAAGCTTATGATATTGCACATTTCATTGACTAGGCGTTGAGTGTTTACGCATACACATTTTATGCATGATTCATAAATAAAACCGAGTGTGTGTGATCATTGTGAGTTGGGTGAAGATTAACATGTGAGTCAATTAAATGTTTAGTCTCAGCTTTTTGGTTGTCGCTTTTTAAACTTGCATATGCTTGTTGGGTTTGAATCTTTTGATGTTGTCTTTCGACAAACCGGCTAACCGTTTTTATATTAGTTTTCAATAAAATAGTGTGTAAATTATCGCTCTTATTCGTTTATGTCTTTTATTGCTTTTTAGTTTAGCTTGCTTGAGGACAAGCAAGGTTTAAGTGTGGGGAGATTTGATACGCTCTAATTTACACATATTTTAGTCCCCCGTTTTACCCCTATTTTATGCGTTTTTGGCCGTAAAACCGTCGTTCGGATACTTATTTATCTACATTTGTGTTTACAGGCCTAAAACTGCATTCCAGACAAGATGATAGAAAAAACGAGGACTTTCCGGACAAAACGACAAAGCTGCGGACTTTCTGTTAAGGATTCTGAACTGGGCCTGTGGAACGACCGTTCCACCTGATGCACGGTCGTGCATCTCCGACAACGCTGATCATCTCGGCAATGAACGGTAGGTGCGGCTGGGCGTTCCAGGGAAACAAGCGACTTGGTGAAGAACGGTCGTTCCATCTGAGGAACGACCGTGCGTATCCGGTGAATCAACAGGGTCTCGGAACTGAACGGTAGGTGCAACAGCTCGTGCAACATGAAGTCTCGGAACTGAACGACCGTTCCACACAAAGAACGGTCGTTCTATTTCAGATCTGGTCAACGATCCGATGACGTATGCAGTATGGTGACCCATGTCCAATAATTGAATAAAGTGAACGGTCGTTCCATATGGGGAACGACCGTGCAACAGCAAAAAAGTATAAAAACACAGCAGAAACTTTCTGCTCGACATTCTGGATTTTTGGAGAGCTTAGCAGGCGATTTTCAGGCTCCGGAGGCATTAGCTTTCACCCGGATTCAAGCCACATTGTCTCATTTAGCTCGATTACTACCTGGATCCTTAGTCTAGTACTTGTTTATGGTTTGATTTTCTAATCTTTCCAAGTTTTTGTTAATCTTTCAAGTACTTAGATTATGATTTATGTATTATTGTAGCCTTTGGGCAAAAACACAACAATCCCTTGCTAGATTATAACCATTAGTTTGTTAAACTTTGTTTGTAATGACATTTGAAGTATTTTCTATGTTAATCTTTGATGATTAGTTTGCAACCTTGTTATTGATATTGAATTCTTGATTATAAGTAATTATGTTGGATGATTGGTGCTTGGTTAGTTAAGATAGTTGAAAAATGAAGCTTAATTAATCTTGTATTAGTAAACTTTGAATTTGGTTAACTAGTTTAACTTGGTTTAAATGTATGCATCATGATACTAGAAATGGTCAGTGATTTAATAAAATGTAATTATTGTTAATCAAGAGAGCTTGCCGTCACGTAAGGGCCTAAACGGGTTAGATGGTGTCGTTATAAATTCTTGCCATGATTTGTTAGCTTAGTTAGTAGTTTAGGCCAAAATTGCTATCTTAGTGAATTATTGTGTAAGATTTGTAAAATGAACTCGGTTGTGATTTAATCTAGATTATGCTTATCTCGGTGGTTGCATTGTGTTTATCGGTGTCGCTTTCCTTGTTTAAGTGAGGTTAGAATAATCCTAACGGCTGACTAACTTATTTTTAAGAGATTTTCATAGACATTTATCAATTGCACGTTAAAGAACAATTTTAGGTGGTTAAAATGTGTTTATCGTTTTAGCTTTCCGAATGATTGTCATGTTAGGATTTCCGAAAGGGATACTAATTGTCTTAAATTGGAATATTGACCGAATGCTTCTAGTGCCAAAACTGACTTAGTTGACATGCTGTGGTTGTGTATTTAGCAAGGCTTTTTATCTACTATCTATTATGTTTTTATTATGTATTTGGTTATGTTTACTTTAGTTTAGTGTAAAATCACAAAACCTATGTTTTTACCGGTAGCTTAGTGACAAAGGTCTAGTACTAATTCTCCGCCCATTTCCTTGGATCGATACTTGGTTCTTACCGATACTTTATTACATATATGACGGGGTACACTTGCCTCTTTCGTGTGTGTTTTGATGTAAAAGTAATAATCACTTTTATAAATTTAAAACCCAATCGTGTGTAATTCATTGCAAAAATTATGTATATATACACACACGTCATTTACACATAAGCTAACAGGTTACGAACACGTATTGATTATGGCAACACATTAATAGTCAAGTACATAACACATTCATACTTGTGCGATCAGGATGTATTGGGCTGAGATAACAATGTAGGCCCAATAACATCTTGTGCGAGAGGGTAGTTGAAACCCAACAATACCCGGCCCAACATGTTGTGCGATCAGCACAACCTTGTGCGATCCACAGCATGTTTTGCGATCCAATATAAGCCCAACCCAAAAGTCAAAAGCCCAAAAGTAGATACACGACCCAAATTAATAACATGCATTGGCCTTGTGTGGTCCGGATGACTTGTGCGATCCGGAACATCTTGTGCGACTGGACTTGGGCTTTGAGGCCCAATTGTCCAAACGTTCGTGTGTGGCCCAAGCCTTGTGCGATCGGCACTATCTTGTGCGATCCACAAGGTCTTGTGTGATCAGGCATAACTAATCAGTACCTTGAGCATAGATGGTTGTACCTAGCTTGTGCGTGTGGCTCTTGTGCGATCAGATCAGGTCTTGTGTGACCTGATCTTGTGCGACCGAAAGGGCTTGTGCGACTGGTTAACTAATTTCCTAATTTTAGGCAATTAGATTAAATCATTCAACAGTTTCCTTTTTCAATGAACAAATCAATCATCACTAACAGTTTCTATTCCTACTATTTTCGATTAAAACATAGTTCTTATCACAAACTCATGTGAACTCGAATCATATTCAAATCATAGCAACAACCTATACTTTAGCTATTAGATCAATGGGTTCAATTCATACAATACTTCACACTCGATCATGCCATCTTAACAAGCCATTCGAACATAATATATAACAGCCGATTACTTGCATTCAATCGGTTCTTAGATTCATATTATGGCATCCGATTCACATAAACATCAACACATAAACATCATTGTTCATCATACATACAACCCTAACCATTTAATCAAATCATGGAATCATAACATCATTTACAAAACACAAATCATGAAACACTAACCGATTAAAGATAAGATGAGAGTGATCTGAATCAAAAGCTTCAATGGAGAGGGGTGTTGTTGCCGTCGACTCTGAGAGAGAGAATAAGAAAGATTTAGGGTTTGCTAAACTTGTGTGAGTTGGTAGAGTGCAGAATTTATACTATCACCCTAGGTGTTGAGCGAGTTGATGGAATGGGCCGAACCCTTTACATGGGCTCCCCTTTGGTTCGATTACAAAAGAGTGTGGGCCGAGAGTGGTAAGGAACCAAAGGCCGAAGGCTTGTGCGATCGGCTAAGTGTTGTGCGATAGGTTCGTTTTGTATACATACAATCGTTACACATAACATAACATCAAACATAACATTCAATTAATCATCAAAGTTCATACAATCACATAAGGTCCACATACGTTACATCAAGGTACAAAGATAGGTTGAAATACGAGTTGTCACATAGCAACCCCACTACAGTTAGGCAGGCCATTGAGCTATCCGCTACCTTGACTGAATCCCAGACCAGGAAAGGTAAACTTTTCCGAAAGGGTAATAAGAAACCGATCGAGGAATCGAAACGAAAGGATGAACATATTGAATCCTCCAAGAAGTCAAAGAAGCGAAAGGCTTCTCAGAACTTCTCCGTGGTTGCCCACAATGATCAAGCTGTCCCCAACCAACAGGCTCAACCCCCTACTAGGAAGCCATACAACGGAACTGCACCTTTGTGCAACCAATGTAGCCTTCACCATCATGCCAATGTAAAGTGCTGCAAATGCCAAACTTGTGGACTTATAGGCCATACAACAAGAGTCTGCCCAGCTGGAGCTGCACCAAATCAAGCTGGCAACAATCCTGCTCAAGCTCATTTTCCACCAGGTTCTTGCTTCAACTGTAGCGAAATGGGCCATTTTCGAAGGCATTGCCCAAAGCTTACTAATGCAAATCCAGCGCAGGGATGAGCATTTAACTGATTGGAAGACAACGCTATTTATAAATAATCAAGCTTTATGTATTATTTTCTTTTGTTGTCAAGGTCTATGAAACAGTTGGTGATGTTGTTTAAAAATAAATCTTTTATTTACATTGCAATGTATTTATTGGGTTGCATGTATAAACAACATATCCCCTACAATACCGACAATCAAGGAATCGTATTCCTTGAAGAGCAGACTACTCCCAAATTCTTCCATTTTATGATCTCTTGCGTTTTCCACGAAAATCCTAAGTACCCGTTTCTTCCAAGGAAACGAAGTACAAGGCGCAAGTTACAACTCTGGACAAATACCCAAAGTGCCTCTATAAATCCTTAATAGGGTACCTAAGGGTATTTCCGTAAGTCCTTAAGTGTTGTGTATCTTAATTCGAATGTTATGATTCCTTGTAATCAAAAATCAAATTTTTGGAAGATCATCCTATCTTTTCAGATAAATTCTTGAGGACGTTGAAGTCCATCGACTGGGTTCTTGGTATACCTTGAATACCCATGTTCAAATCAACGTCAAAAATAACAAATTAATAACCAAAAAACAATTATGTGCTTATGTGTTTATGTGTTGACCTAATCAAAGTTGTCTCAATCTTGTTCAAATTCTATCCCTTTCACATTATAAAACAAATTGCGCGAACTGTGCAAGAAATTACGTAATTATGGATGCATACATAATTATGGAATTTAGTGCACAGAAACCACAGAAATTTTTGTCATGTGTCTAGAGTTAATTCTATTCATTTCCATTTCTGACGAAGCACCCGTTGAAAATGACTCCGTCCGTTCATTTTCGTTTCTGAAGAATGTCCGTTGAGGGAAATGAATATCCTTTTGAGTTAATTCTATTCATTTCCGTTTCTGATGAAGCACACGTCGAAAATGACTCCGTCTGGTCATTTTCGTTTTTGAAGAATAACTCCGGCTGTTGAAGGAAATGAATGTCCTTTTGTTTATTCTTTCATTTCCATTTCTGAAGAATACCCGTCGAAGAAAATGATTATCCGTTCATTTTCATTTTTGTTTCTGAAGAATGTCCATTGAGGAAATGAATATCCGTTTGATTATTTCTTCATTTCCATTTCTGAAGAATACCCGTCGACGAAAATGATTATCCGTTCATTTTCATTTTCATTTCTGAAGAATGTCCGTTGAGAGAAATGAATATCCTTTTGGTTATTCCTTCATTTCCATTTTTGAAGAATGCCCGTTGAGGAAAATGACTCCGTCTATTCATTTTCGCTTCTGAAGAATGTTCGTTGAAGGAAATGATAGGATTATGCCTTATCTTTGTTGGTTATTTAACACAAAGTCACAGACAGGCTCCTACGAATAAATTTCAGGATGAAATTTCCTAAAGTAGGGGAGACTGTGACACCTGTGCCTCCGCGGCCATCAAACAAATACCAAACCAATGAAATATTGTGTTTCATACTTGGTATTTGTATAAATATGTGTATCATTTTCACATATCAATTCTCATTCGATTTCGAGCTCTAAATCGCTTTCTGGAAAGTTATACGCGAACTGATGCGCAAACGTAATCAGTTTAACTCAACAAATACTCCAGAACAGTGATATAGGCTTAAAATACCTTAAATAACCTTTACATAACTTAGAAATAAGTTTTGGAGGGTTTGGTGTGTCGAAATCAAGTTTATTCGCTTATAGGGACTAATTTCGACAAACTACGAAAGTATGCCGGTTCGTACTGTAATGAACCTTCCGGAATATGATCATAAGTTAAACATGCCCTAAATATACTTTACATAGATTAGAAATAGACTTTGAGGTGTTTTGGTGTGCAAAAATAAACTTTATTGATCAATAGGGACTAAAAGCGTCAAAAAGTGCATAAGCTTGCATTTTCGCGCATATCTTACGTTCTGAATATCTCCGGACTTCCAAAAATTTATGTAATCATTAAAATATTTTATTTTAGTGATTGGCATGATAAAATTCTACTCGTCGCGTAATTTGGATAGTTTTTGCGTTCGTTACGATTTCCGTCGTAATTAACCGAACAACGCAACCGTACGACCAAACGAACTGACATCCGAGATACTTTTGAGCACATCTCAAGTTCCCTATACTTTAAATTTATTTTAGAGCCTTGAAATGGGGTTAACGGGGCTTAAAAGTGCCAACAAATCAAGTTTTACAAGTACAGGGACCATTTTTGAAATTTCTGGCAGATACATTGAACTTGGTCCATTTTTGAGGTTTTGATGGTTTTAACCCAAGGTTTTGCACTCTATGGGCTGGAATTTGATGGTTTTAAGTATTCCCATAGTTTTGAAAACCGTGTGCCCAAAGGGAGGGTCAAGATCAAGGCACGAAATGCGAGAAACGATCCTAACGGTTATCTGAAATCTATAAATACCCAAGCTCTCATTCCATTTTCCTCACACCTTGATCTAATTTTATGCTCTAAGTTGAAGCTTTATGCTTCATACCTGAGTATTTAGATCAAGTTCTTCCTAGCTTGGACCCTTTGTAAGTTTCTTTCATGCTTTTATGCGTTTTAAGCGTAAAAGTCAAACAGTGTTTGACTTTCTGCTTTGACCAGTCTATGGTCAACACGAAGTTCGTTTGAACTTCGTAACATGAGCATAATCACGATTGTTATAGTCTCTTGTGACTATACCTACTGATTACCATGTTATTTAGGTGTAGTGACGAGTCATAGTTTCGGTCAAAATGCGTATTCTTGCGTATTTTGCAACCAAACTATTCTTGGGTATCAAGGCCCTTTGTCTTGATATCAAACTTATTTTCTAACTTCGTTAAACATGTTTAGCTCGTCACTTTAGGTTTAGTGCTTATATAGTGTCACACCCCGACCACATAGAACATACAAAACGTGGCGGAAACATCGGGGAGTGTTGTAACAGAATTAATTGTTTCAAATCCATGGCAATTGAAGTTTCGTTTTATTGATCAAAGTGCTACAATGTCTTAACAAACAAGGAAATACAACATAATTAACTAGTCTGCATCTTTTATTGTCACTAAAGCCCAAGTCTGCCTATATGTATCTTGATCATCTTATGCAACAGTTCCTGAAAAACACATGTGAAAATAGGTACGTCAGCATAAAAATGCCGGTGAGATACATAGGTTTTGTGAAAATAGGTTTCATGACTTATGTTTGAGAAAATGTTTAGTCATGAACCTTGTAATTTGCTTTGTCTTGTAAATCGTTTGAAAATCAATAAGTTCAAATGATATGTATAGATAAAAGAATAATGTATGGTTAAATGAATAACCATGTAGACTGAGTTTGTATAAGATAAGTTGTTTTGTAAAACAATGTCTTGTGAAAAGTATGTTATTTGTATAAAATGTTATATGTATCAAACTGAAATGATTCAAATAACGCTACGATATGTAATACCATACAAACACTTATATATAGGAAGTACCAGCGGCGTATCCACCATGTTTGTATCATATTACACACGCGTCGTTACTTAATCACTTAATCAAACCAAACCACCAAAGTAATGTTCATGTCTAATGTAAATCATGTAATGGATACAAACGGTTCAATAGTTACAAACGGTTCACATGGTTCAACGGTTACAAACGGTTCACGTGGTTCAACGGTTACAAACGGTTCACGCGGTTCAACGGTTACAAACGGTTCACGTGGTTCAACGGTTACAAATACAAACGGTTCACAGATATCAACGGATCACATAGTCAAATGATTACAACGGTTCAAAATGTAGTATAATGTGTTCATACGCTGGATAAGCATATGCAACAGAAAGGCAATGTAAAACAATGTACTAAGTAATGCACACAATGGGCACACCTAGCATGAGATGAAATGTAAAACGATGTACTAAGTAATGCACACAATGGGCACACCTAGCATGAAATGTAATGTAAAACGATGTACTAAGTAATGCACACAATGGGCACACCTAGCATAAGATGTAATGAAATCATGTACTATAATGTACTAACGAACATAGCATGTATATGATGTGAAAACAGGAAAGCATGAAAGTAACAAGTAGGCACATGTGTTCCACCCCAAAACAGTTTGGAAAACAGTAAAAGAGGGGTCTATGTACTCACTTGAGATTGCTTAGTAGTCCTTGAGTAACAACCAAACAATGCTAGAGATCGCGGATATCAAACGGCACCTAATATAGGTAACTATGTTAATAACCGGACCTAAATCGGATGATTGGATAGAATGAGGGTTCGTAAACCAAACGAGTATAGAGACTCGTGTCATATGGTTTAACAAAGCCTACATACTAAATGAAACCTAACCTAATTGCTTTCGACCCATTACGATCCGTTTAGGTAGCTTATGCTACTTTAACGCGTTGTGCGCGTGAAACGCGTTCGGACCGCCTAACTAGCCCTATGACAGGTATTATATGCCTAAACATGTTATATAATCAGTTACGTGACAAAAGTTTAGGTTACATATGCTAAATTACCGATTATACATGAAAAGGGTATTCTGGTAATTTACCTAAGGCATATAAACTACCTATCATACAACTACTTAAACGATGTGACCATAGGATATAACCTCGGAGGGTTATTCCCTACCTACTATGGTCACCTAATGTGTTTGGTCGGATCTTAATGATCGACCAAATGGGTCGGGTTCGAGGTATAAGCGATTTATCAGATCGCTTACCCTACGACCCTAGACAACGTGGTAATCAGTAGGCATAGTCCCAAGGGACTATAACCAACGTGATTACACTCACGTTGCGAAGTTCAAACGAACTTCGCATTGACCATTACTGGTCAACGCTGAAAGTCAAACAAAGTTTGACTTTCTGACTCTAAAAGCAATAAAATAAGGAAAAGAACGAAAGAATACTTACCCAGGGTCCCCGAATGCTAATCCCGATCCAAGAACTCAGGTATGAAACAATGGTTTCAACTTAGAGCTCTCAAATCAGAATTCTTGTAAGTTTTAAAGCAATGGGGGGTGGGGTATTTATAGTATTCGGGTAACCGTTAGGATCGTTTCAAGGAAACCGTGCCTTAATCCAACCCGTACAAGTGTCGGGACCTTATGGTAACTAAAATTCCATCCTTATCACATGACTAGACAATTGGGAACATGTGGGTGAGATTAAAACAGCTGCAGCCTGCTATTTAGAAACTCTGAATCTGGTCAGCAGACCCCTAGCGCACCGTTACATAAAAAGGGTAGCGGTGCGCTAGCCACAACTTTCACAGAATTACACTTTTGGTCCCTGTTGTGTATTCAGCCCATTTTCGACACGTTTAAGGCCCGTTAACCCCATTTCAAAGCTCTAAAATGAAGTTAAAGTATAGGGAACTTAAAATGTGCTCAAAAATATCTCGGATGTCGGTTCGTTTAACCGTACGGTTGCGATGTTCGGTTAATTACGACGGAATGCGCATAAGCGCGAAAAACGATCCATATGACGCGACGAATGGATTTTTGGCAATCCAAACACTAAAGCATAATATAGTCATGCTTACATAAATTTTTGGATGTCCGGATGTATTCAGAACGTAAGTTATGCGTAAAAATGCAAACTTGTGCACTTTTTGACGCTTTTAGTCCCTGTAAGCGATTAAACTTTGATTTCACCACACCAAACCTTCCAAAACTTATATCTAAGTTAAGTAAAGGTTATTTAAGGTATGTTAAGCCTATTTCACTATTCCGGAGTGTTCGTTGGATTAAACTGGTTATATTTACGCATCAGTGCGTGTATAACCTTCCAGAAAGCGATTTAGAGCTTGAAATCGTACAAGAGTTGATATGTGCAAAAGATACACATATTTATACAAGTCCAAAGTATGAAATACAATATTTCATTGGCTTGGTATTTGTTTGATGGCCGTGGAGACACAGGTGTTACAGTCTCCCCTACTTTAGGAAATTTCGTCCCGAAATTTATTCGTAGGAGTATGTCTATGACTTTGTGTCAAATAGTCATCAAAGATATGTAAAGCATAATCTGATTATTTTCCTCAACGGATATTTTTCAGAAGCGAAAATGATCGAACATAGTCATTTTCTTCAACGGGTTCTTCGGAAATGGAAAATAAAGGAATTAACTAAACGGATATACATTTCCCTCAACGGATATTCTTCAGAAGTGAGAATGAATGGATGATTCATTCTTTCTCAACGGATTCTTCGTCAGAAATGGGAATGAAGGAATAATCCACGGATATTCATTTCTCTCAACGGATATTCTTCAGAACGAAAATGAACAAACGGGGTCATTTTCCTCAACGGTTTGTTCTTCAGAATTTGAAATGAAAGAAAAATCAACGGATATTCATTTCCTCAACGGATAATCTTCAGAAACGAAAATGAAATAACGGAGTCATTTTCAACGGTTGTTTCCTCAGGTACGGAAATGAAGGACTACACAACGGATATTCATCTCCTCAACAGATAAATCTTCAGAAACGAAAATGAACTAACGGAGTCATTTTCAACGGTTATTTCCTCAGAGTTGGAAATGAAGGATTACACAACGTATATTCATCTCCTCAACGGATAAATCTTCAGAAACGAAAATGAACTAACGGAGTCATTTTCAACGGTTATTTCCTCAGAGTTGGAAATGAAGGATTTCACAACGGATATTCATCTCCTCAACGGATAAATCTTCAGAAACGAAAATGATCTAACGGAGTCATTTTCAACGGTTATTTCCTCAGAGTTGGAAATGAAGGATTACACAACGGATATTCATCTCCTCAACGGATAAATCTTCAGAAACGAAAATGAACTAACGGAGTCATTTTCAACGGTTATTTCCTCAGAGTTGGAAATGAAAAGATAAACAACGGATATTCATTTCCTCAACGGATATTCTTCAGAAGTGAAAAATGAATAGCTAGTTCATTTTTCCTCAACGGATGCTTCATCAGAATTGGAAATGAATAGGGTTAACTCTAGATACATGATAGAACTTGCTGTGATTTTCTGTGCACTAAATTCCATAATTATGTATGCATCCATAATTACGTAATTCCTTGCACAGTCCGCACAGTTCGTTTTGTAATGTTGTGGGGAAAGATATCAAACTTGAGATGAGAGTGACTAGACTACCATAGGGTCCTTTTAATTAGATCAACAGAGGATCTTCTTAATTAGGCCACTAAGGAGTCCTTTTAGCTATATCATCACATGATATCCCTAACCAGATTTTTGGATCAATCTGTTTAACTAGACCACTAAAGGGGTCTAATTATGAAGTAGTACATTAAAATCCAAGGGACTTTAACTACAACGTAGAAGTCCATTAAGGATTTTAGGTAGTACCTTTGGGTATCCTACTAGGAATCTCTTGCACAAGGATATGTAAGATTTTACGAGGATTTGGATAACATAATTTGAATTACATGACACATAAAAGGGAACACATAAGCACATAACCACATAATTGTTTAATTGTTATCATCTTGTTATTGATTGCTATTAACTTGGCACCTCGTACTTTGTTTCTCTTGGAAGAAACGGGTACTTAGGATTTTCGTGAAAAACGCAAGAGATCATAAAATGGAAGAAATTTGGGGGTAGTCTGTTCTTCAAGGAATGCGGTTCCTTGATTGTCGGTATTGTAGAGGATATGTTGTTTATACATACAATCACATAAATACATTGCGATGTAAATAAAAGATTTATTTATAAACAATGATAACAACAACCGTTTCATGGATCGTGACAACAAAAGAAAATAATACATAAGACGTGATTATTTCTAAACGATGTTGTCTTCTGGTTGGTCATATGCTCATCCCTATGCTGGATTTGCGTTAGCAAGTCTTGGGCAATTCCTACTAAAATGGCCCATCTCGCCACAGTTGTAGCAAGATCCCGGTGGAAAACGAGCTTGAGCAGGATTGTTGTTAATCTGATTTGGTGCTGCTACTGTTGGGCAAACCCTCGCTGTATGACCTATAAGTCCGCAAACTTGGCATGTGCGGCACTTCACACCAGCATGATGATGTAGGCCACATTGGTTGCACAAGGGTGCAGTTCCGTTGTAAGGTTTCCTGGCAAGGGGTTGAGCTAGTTGGTTGGGGACGGCTTGATCATTGTGAGCGACCACGGCGAAGTTCAGAGAAGCCTTTCGCTTCTTTGACTTCTTAGAGGATCCAGTCTGTTCATCCATGGTCTTTGATTGCTCGATTGGTTTCGATTCCTCGACCAGTTTCTTGTCACCCTTTCGGAAAAGCTTACGTTTCCTGATCTGCGATTCAGTCAAGGTTGCAGATAGCTCAATGGCCTGCCTAACAGTAGTAGGGTTGCTACCTGTCAAAATGTCTTGTATTGAGTCAGGAAGGCCATCAATGTACTTTTCGATTGCCTTATCCAAAGGCGTGACCATGTTTGGGCATAACAGACTTAACTCTTCATAACGGTCCGTGTAGGCTCGATGCTCACCGCTGTCTTGCTCAAGATTGTCGAATTCCCTTTCCAAGGCCCTGATCTCGTGACGAGGACAGAATTCCTTCATCATAAGGGCCCTAAGTTCAGCCCATGTCTGTGCTAGAGCAACTTCTGCACCTCGATCTCTCATAACCCCGTTCCACCACGTAAGGGCTCTCTTCTGGAACACACTCGAAGCAAACTCGACCTTGCGATTGTCAGGACACTGCACGTGGCGGAAAGTATTCTCAATGCTCTCGAACCATTGAAGAAGCCCAGTCGCTCCCTCAGAACCACTAAACTTGAGTGGTTTCGCCGAGTTAAAACTCTTGAAATTGCATGGACCATTGTTGTTGTTGTTGGCTTGATTCCATTGAGCAAAGAGGTTTGGGAATTGAGCAGCCATTTGCTGCGCAATAATTTCTGCCAGTTCGGCAGTCGCTATCTGGTTTTCGCGTCGAGGAGGCATTCTAAAAGAGGAAACATGAAAGGAAACGAGTGAGAGAATTAGACGAAAAGAATGAGATGAAACAAATCTGAAGAAAGCAAGGATAGTGGTCATTTGTTTGTTACTACAAAGCAACAAACGACACACAGTGACCAATCAAAGTAAATAGGTCAAAAATAATGTATCGCGAAGACATGCTCGCCTATAAGTGAACACTCATCCCAAGAATTCCCAGGTAAGCACAACTGGTCTCGCGTCTGATGAGATGTATACGAAGTGCTTGCCTAGACAGAAAACCCAGAATACAGGCATTCACCCTTCCAGTTTGCACGTGTTCACATTATTTAAAACCCAGAACCTTGACGAGATTTTGAAAACTCAAAGGGGTTCAAAACCATATAACAGAGGGTTCAAAACCTAGTAATCAATCATCCTAGAACAGATGATTAGTTTTCAAAGCGGTTTTGAAATTTATGTTCTTGTTGTGGTCGTCGCCTAAGGATAGGTGACAGTATTGTTTTATGACTAAACGCAAGTAAACTCGCGTTAGGGTCCTAAGAAGGTTATAGACTAGGTCAAAGCATTACTAATTACTAATAACCTAATTCCCTATAACCATTGGCTCTGATACCATCTTTTCTGTCACACCCCGACCACATAGAACATACAAAACGTGGCGGAAACATCGGGGAGTGTTGTAACAGAATTAATTGTTTCAAATCCATGGCAATTGAAGTTTCGTTTTATTGATCAAAGTGCTACAATGTCTTAACAAACAAGGAAATACAACATAATTAACTAGTCTGCATCTTTTATTGTCACTAAAGCCCAAGTCTGCCTATATGTATCTTGATCATCTTATGCAACAGTTCCTGAAAAACACATGTGAAAATAGGTACGTCAGCATAAAAATGCCGGTGAGATACATAGGTTTTGTGAAAATAGGTTTCATGACTTATGTTTGAGAAAATGTTTAGTCATGAACCTTGTAATTTGCTTTGTCTTGTAAATCGTTTGAAAATCAATAAGTTCAAATGATATGTATAGATAAAAGAATAATGTATGGTTAAATGAATAACCATGTAGACTGAGTTTGTATAAGATAAGTTGTTTTGTAAAACAATGTCTTGTGAAAAGTATGTTATTTGTATAAAATGTTATATGTATCAAACTGAAATGATTCAAATAACGCTACGATATGTAATACCATACAAACACTTATATATAGGAAGTACCAGCGGCGTATCCACCATGTTTGTATCATATTACACACGCGTCGTTACTTAATCACTTAATCAAACCAAACCACCAAAGTAATGTTCATGTCTAATGTAAATCATGTAATGGATACAAACGGTTCAATAGTTACAAACGGTTCACATGGTTCAACGGTTACAAACGGTTCACGTGGTTCAACGGTTACAAACGGTTCACGCGGTTCAACGGTTACAAACGGTTCACGTGGTTCAACGGTTACAAATACAAACGGTTCACAGATATCAACGGATCACATAGTCAAATGATTACAACGGTTCAAAATGTAGTATAATGTGTTCATACGCTGGATAAGCATATGCAACAGAAAGGCAATGTAAAACAATGTACTAAGTAATGCACACAATGGGCACACCTAGCATGAGATGAAATGTAAAACGATGTACTAAGTAATGCACACAATGGGCACACCTAGCATGAAATGTAATGTAAAACGATGTACTAAGTAATGCACACAATGGGCACACCTAGCATAAGATGTAATGAAATCATGTACTATAATGTACTAACGAACATAGCATGTATATGATGTGAAAACAGGAAAGCATGAAAGTAACAAGTAGGCACATGTGTTCCACCCCAAAACAGTTTGGAAAACAGTAAAAGAGGGGTCTATGTACTCACTTGAGATTGCTTAGTAGTCCTTGAGTAACAACCAAACAATGCTAGAGATCGCGGATATCAAACGGCACCTAATATAGGTAACTATGTTAATAACCGGACCTAAATCGGATGATTGGATAGAATGAGGGTTCGTAAACCAAACGAGTATAGAGACTCGTGTCATATGGTTTAACAAAGCCTACATACTAAATGAAACCTAACCTAATTACTTTCGACCCATTACGACCCGTTTAGGTAGCTTATGCTACTTTAACGCGTCGTGCGCGTGAAACGCGTTCGGACCGCCTAACTAGCCCTATGACAGGTATTATATGCCTAAACATGTTATATAATCAGTTACGTGACAAAAGTTTAGGTTACATATGCTAAATTACCGATTATACATGAAAAGGGTATTCTGGTAATTTACCTAAGGCATATAAACTACCTATCATACAACTACTTAAACGATGTGACCATAGGATATAACCTCGGAGGGTTATTCCCTACCTACTATGGTCACCTAATGTGTTTGGTCGGATCTTAATGATCGACCAAATGGGTCGGGTTCGAGGTATAAGCGATTTATCAGATCGCTTACCCTACGACCCTAGACAACGTGGTAATCAGTAGGCATAGTCCCAAGGGACTATAACCAACGTGATTACACTCACGTTGCGAAGTTCAAACGAACTTCGCATTGACCATTACTGGTCAACGCTGAAAGTCAAACAAAGTTTGACTTTCTGACTCTAAAAGCAATAAAATAAGGAAAAGAACGAAAGAATACTTACCCAGGGTCCCCGAATGCTAATCCCGATCCAAGAACTCAGGTATGAAACAATGGTTTCAACTTAGAGCTCTCAAATCAGAATTCTTGTAAGTTTTAAAGCAATGGGGGGTGGGGTATTTATAGTATTCGGGTAACCGTTAGGATCGTTTCAAGGAAACCGTGCCTTAATCCAACCCGTACAAGTGTCGGGACCTTATGGTAACTAAAATTCCATCCTTATCACATGACTAGACAATTGGGAACATGTGGGTGAGATTAAAACAGCTGCAGCCTGCTATTTAGAAACTCTGAATCTGGTCAGCAGACCCCTAGCGCACCGTTACATAAAAAGGGTAGCGGTGCGCTAGCCACAACTTTCACAGAATTACACTTTTGGTCCCTGTTGTGTATTCAGCCCATTTTCGACACGTTTAAGGCCCGTTAACCCCATTTCAAAGCTCTAAAATGAAGTTAAAGTATAGGGAACTTAAAATGTGCTCAAAAATATCTCGGATGTCGGTTCGTTTAACCGTACGGTTGCGATGTTCGGTTAATTACGACGGAATGCGCATAAGCGCGAAAAACGATCCATATGACGCGACGAATGGATTTTTGGCAATCCAAACACTAAAGCATAATATAGTCATGCTTACATAAATTTTTGGATGTCCGGATGTATTCAGAACGTAAGTTATGCGTAAAAATGCAAACTTGTGCACTTTTTGACGCTTTTAGTCCCTGTAAGCGATTAAACTTTGATTTCACCACACCAAACCTTCCAAAACTTATATCTAAGTTAAGTAAAGGTTATTTAAGGTATGTTAAGCCTATTTCACTATTCCGGAGTGTTCGTTGGATTAAACTGGTTATATTTACGCATCAGTGCGTGTATAACCTTCCAGAAAGCGATTTAGAGCTTGAAATCGTACAAGAGTTGATATGTGCAAAAGATACACATATTTATACAAGTCCAAAGTATGAAATACAATATTTCATTGGCTTGGTATTTGTTTGATGGCCGTGGAGACATAGGTGTTACATATAGGGTCGTAAGATAAGCGGTCTAAACAACCTCTTAGACTTTCGAACCCGACCCGTTTGGTCGATCATTAGGATTCGACCAAACATTTATTGTGACCATAGTTGTAAAGGGAATAACCTTCCGAGGTTATACCTTATGGTCACTTCATTTACTTAGTTGTATGATAGGTAATTTATATGCCTTAGGAAAATGACCAAAATGCCCTTTTTACGCATAAATTCATTTTAAGAATATGAAACATAAATTTTGGCATCTAAACTGATTAGGCATTATTATTAGACATGTTAAGGCATATAATACTTGTCATAGGACTAGTTAGGCGATCCGAACGCGTTTTACGCGAACGACGCGTTAAAGTGGCATAAGCTACCTTAACGAGTCGTAATGGGTCGTAAGCACTTAGGTTAGGTTTCGTTTTAGAATGTAGGATTTTTTAAACCATATTACATGAGTCCCTACACTCATTTGGTTTACGAAACCTCATTTTATCCGATTCTCCCGATTTAGGTCCGCTTATTAACTTAGTTACCTATATTAGGTGCCGTTTGATTTCCGTGATCCCTCTAGCTTGCTTGGTTGTTATTCAAGACTTCTAAGCATTCTAAAGTGAGTACTTAGTCCCCTCTTTTACTGTTTTCAACTGTTTTGGGGTGATGCACATGTGCCTACTTGTTACTTTTGTGCTTTTCATGCTTTTATATTATATACTTGCTATGTTCATTAGTACGTATATAGTACATGATTTCATTATGTTTTGCTATGTATGTTCTCTTAGCATGCTAGCACATTGATTTTCATGTTACATTTTGTTGCATATGTTCATCCAGCATATGGACACATTGTTTTACATTTTGAATTGTTTTGAACCGTTGAAATTGTTGGTCTATGTGAACCGTTTGAATCTGATTGATTATGTGAACCGTTTGAATCTGATTGATTATGTGAACCGTTTGAATCTGATTGATTATGTGAACCATTTGAATCTGCTTGATTATGTGAACCGTTTGAAACTGTTTGAACCGTTGGGTTAGGGAAGTGATTAGGTAACAGGGAGGGTGTAATGTGTTAAAAGCATGGTGGATATGCCGCTGGTACTTCCTATACATAAGTGCTTTTAACACATTATATATCGTTGCGTTATCAAGTTCACTTGGGCAAGGTTATCAAAACAAAGTTATATTACAAGGTTTTTCTAACAATATAAAACATTCGAGTTTTATTTCAAAAACGATTTACAATTTGGGTTTACTTAAACAAATGTTTTGAGTAAGATTCATGGTATCGAGGTTTTATAAATTATAACAAATCTGTTTTAACTTGGTTATTTCAATTCACAATCTAAACATTTTACAAAACTAGTTTTTCTAATATCGAATAACAAAGTTGTTTGAGTTATTTCAAAAGGTAAAACGATCCATGAATCTGACACTCACATAAAACCTATGTACTCGTCGGCATTTTTATGCTGACCTATTTTCACATGTGTTTCAGGTACCATAGTTGATGATGTTTGATGATGATATTGATGCATGCTCACATAGGAATGGACGAGGCCTTGGTGACTTAATAACAATGGAAGTCTATTTGTTCATGTTTTGTTTCTAATTTCAATGTAATGTAATACATTTAATTTAATAAAACAAAACTTCAATCCATGTGTTATGAAACAATGATTCTGTTACAACACTCCCCGACGTTTCCGCCATGATTTGTTGTTTTATCGTGGTCGGGGTGTGACAATCGGGGGCCAAGGTTTTACACCCGATGACATGAAATTGGTACTATTCCAATTCACATTAGAAGAAGAGGCACAACAGTAGTTTCATAAGTTGCCTTCGGCTTCTATTTTCATATGGCCTGAAATGCAGCAACTGTTCTTGGATGAGTTTTATACGCCGCAAAGGACCAGTGATGCTCGTAAGGATATTCGAAACTTCCAACAACAATCGGGTGAGTTATTTCATGAAGCCTTCAACCGATTTAAGATGCTGTTGAAGAATTGCCCACACCATGGTATTCAAATGTGGGAATTGCTTAATGCCTTCCATGAGGGGCTACTACCGAAGGATGCATGGGACCTTAGTTCAATATCAAATGGCACCTTTGGTACGAATTACGAGAATGTCGATTGGGACTATTTAGAGAAAATGGCGAGTACTTCGGAGAGAAAAGCTCAATCTTCAAGAAGAGGTAGGCATGCAACGGTGAAAGTGGTAGAGAACGCTCCGGAAGTGGGTGCACAAATGCCTATGTGTACGCATTGTGGAGAACTAGAGCACATAACTGATCAGTGCCCTAGCATTGTGGGTAGATATGATGAGGTACAGATGTTGCAAGGGAATGCAAACACGTATTCGGGTTTCCAAGGTAGAAACCAATCGTTTCAACCCCGTAATCAGAATAACTATCAAGGAGGGAACGACTTTGTTTATCAAAGAAGCTACCAACATGGCAATAACGAGATCATGGAAATGTTAAAGGCCATGCAGTAAGAGATACAAAAGATGAGCTAATTGGATGAGGCTAGAAGTCAGAAAGATGAGATTTGGGACAAGGCCATTCAGTCGTTGACCACTCAGATGGGGCAATTAGCTAGAGAGGTAGCTAATCTGAAGCAGCAGTAGGGGAAGCTGCCAAGTGATACTCAAGCAAACCCCAAGAATGCAAGGAACACACTGATCAGTGGGGTAAATTTTGTTCCTTAAAGTAAATGTTTTGATAACTATCTGTTTGTTTCTCATGTGATTCCAGGTTTACGAAGCAACTGGAGAAGGAAATGGAGTTGATTTAAGGGAACCGGTTGTTCCAATACGAGTTGGCAAGTTCAAAATCCATAAGGCATTGCAGGATTATGGAGCGGGGACGAGCGTACTTCCCGGTAGCTTGTATGACCAGGACGATTTTAGTCCTCTGCAAGCATGTGATAGCATGGCAATGTTCGCGAATGCGAGTTGGAAGCAACCCCGGGGAGTTGTGAAAGATGTGGTAATCCAACGTAGCGAGTTTTACTACTCAGTGGATTTTATGATGATCAACTATGCACCATTGAGCACATATGAGCAGCCACATGTAGTTTTGGGCCGCCATTCTTATATACAGTGAAGGCCCAGATCGATTGTAGAAATGGAATGGTCACCATGAGCTACAAGAATCGTAATTTGTACATTAATGTGATTTTAAAATCTATTTCTTATGGTCTTGTTGATGAGTCTTGTCACACAGTTGCTACTAAAGAATATGTTTCAAGTGTGAGTAAGGACAGGTTAGTGGTGAGTGGTGTTGGATGTCACATGTCAAAGGGTGAGATGAGTGGAAATCAGACGAAGAAGGCAGAAGTGAAAAGAAGAGTAGATGAAAGAAAACCACCCGATGATGGAATTAGAAGGGGAAATGAAGTTGCATTGGACCCTAACTGGAGCAAAGCTGCAAACCTCCCACCAAGCTGGATGGAGTTGTATGTCGAGAAGTGGGGAAGCATGCAGTCATCTGAACCATCCTGAGCACAACAGGTATGGTCTGGCTGAAGACCTATAAACTTAGCACTCTTGGGAGGTAGCCCGAGGATGTAGAGTATTGTATTTGTTTTTTTTGTTTTGATGTGTGCTCTGTTTTGGCAGGTTACTTCTATTCAATCCTCACGGATGCAATGATTCAAGTGTGGGGATGTTTGGCAACATCCCCGATGAGATATCTGAAAATCCAAGTGGAGTTTACGTCCCTCTTGGATCATAGCAGCAGCACCGCTACAGACACTTGCTGATTGAATGATCAGGTTCATATGTCTCTCTATCTTGTCTTTGGTTTTATTTTTGAAATTAATGGTGTGAGTCTTTGTGTTAAGAGTGGTTTTATGTGTCGAGTCGATTGGTCATTAGTTTTTCATGGTTTGTGGGTGGTATCTCTCGAGTTTAGATTATAAATTGCACTATACATTGGGGTCAATGTATCCCAAGTGTGGGTATGTGGTAACTCGAGAGAGGGTTGGTAAGATTGTTGATCTTAAATGCTTGAATGGTTGAAATTGGGCTAAAATTAAAAAAAATAGAAAATTTTTATCTTAGGTATGCTTAAACTACATGAAATCCAACATTTTCAATTGCTAATGGTTTCCTACTGATATTAAACTAACTTAGATCCCTAGTCATGGTTGTCCCTTTAAGTTTCATGAGAGTATTTCTGCCAGTTTAGAGAATAGTTGAGAAGAGTTGCCTAACTAGGGGTAACATGCTTTAGGAATTACACATGCTATATGTCGGTAACCCATATTCCTTTTTGTTCGGTGAGATATTTGAGCCTACTTAATTGTTAGTTGAATTTCAACAAATGTTCATTTGCTGAGAGTAGGCCATATGTTGCTTTGTGTTAGAACTTGTGTGGTTTTATAGGTGCTGAGACTGTGGTTTAGCGTATGTACATAGATGACAAAGGCATTAGGATCCATTCATTGTTTTATATGCTTATTGTTGATTTCACCCACCTTAGTTACCCGTGTTGAGCCTTATACCTTTCGTTTGTTACACCTCATGTGTCACACCCCGACCGCGTAAAACAACAAATCGCGGCGGAAACATCGGGGCGTGTCGTAACAGAATAAATTGTTTCATAACCATGGTATTCAAAGTTGTATCTTATTTATTAAAAAAGAGTGTTACATTGTCTTGAACAGTAAACAAAAGAGTTTATAACATAATTAAACAAGTCTATCTTCGTTTTTAGTCTCTAAGGCACAGGTCCGCCCTAGTGTCATGATCAACATCCTACGGAAAAGCTCCTGAAAACACATGTGAAAATAGGTACGTCAGCATAAAAATGCCTGTGAGATACATAGTTTTGTGAAATTAGGATTCATGACTTGTGTTTAAGAAAATGTTTAGTCATGAACCTTGTAATTTGCTTTGTCTTGTAAATCATTTGAAAAACGATAAGATTAGTTGATATGTATAAATAAAGGTAAGGTTAAATGAATAACCATGTAAAATGAGTTGTATATGATAAACTATTTTGTAAAACAATGTCTTATGAAAAGTATGTTATTTGTATAAAATATAATATGTCTATACTGAAATGATTTAAATAACGTTACGATATGTAATATTATACAAACACTTATATATAGGAAGTACCAGCGGCGTATCCACCATGTTTGTATCATATTACACATGCATCGTTACTCAAATCACTTACCCAAACAACCACCAATGTAACCTGTTCATGTACAAATCAATTGTCAAGTGTTATTGTGTAAACCATATCAAAATGTCTATGTCCAATGTAAACCACCAAATGTGTATATCAATATCAAAATGTTTATGTTCAATGTAGATCATGTAATGTGTAACCAAAATGTCATGTATGGTAAGTGAAATATATCAACTAAACCATATGTAAAATGCACAAAAACAAGGTATTGAAGTAAAACATAGTTTAAATCAAAGTTATGTTTTGTGTAACAAATGCATGCTATACTGATACAAACATTTATGCGGTATTGTTATAATGCATACATCCAAGCCTTGAGACTGTGGCGATAAACCCTTAAACAAATTAAAGGTTTATCTAAATTATGTAAATCGAATTCGGTCATTCCTTTCATCCCCATACCCAGGATGTCCGGAACGGGAGTTGTCAATTCCTATGGTACCACTACCTACTAACGAATGGCATGATCAATGTTAATGAATGTATTGTTCCATGTTTAACAAACCAAATGTCATACCCAAAATGTAAGCATGTGAAAACGATGCACTAAGTATGTAATCAAATGAACATACGTAGCGTGAAATGTAATGAAAAACGATGTACTAAGTAATGCACACAATGGGCACACCTAGCATGAAATGTAATGTAAAACAATGTACTAAGTAATGCACAAAATGGGCACACCTAGCATAAGATGTAATGAAATCATGTACTATAATGTACTAACGAACATAGCATGTATATGATGTGAAAACAGGAAAGCATGAAAGTAACAAGTAGGCACATGTGTTCCACCCCAAAACAGTTTGGAAAACAGTAAAAGAGGGGTCTATGTACTCACTTGAGATTGTTCAGTAGTCCTAAGATAACCACCAAGCAATGCTAGAGATCTCGGAAACAAACGGCACCTAATATAGGTAACTATGTTAATAAACCGGACCTAAATCGGAAGATCGGGTAGCATGAGGGTTTGTAAACCAAACGAGTATGGAGACTCGTGTAATATGGTTCAACAAAGCCTACAGACTAATTGAAACCTAACATAAATGTTTACGACTCATTACGACCCGTTTAGGTAGCTTATGCTACTTTAACGCGTCGTTCGCGTGAAACGCGTTCGGACCGCCTAACTAGCCCTATGACAAGTGTTATATGCCTAAACATGTTACATAATCAGTTATGTGACAAAGGTTTAGGTTACATATGCTTAATTACCAATTATACATGAAAAGGGTATTCTGGTAATTTACCTAAGGCATATAAACTACCTATCATACAACTACTCAAACGATGTGACCATAGGGTATAACCTCGGAAGGTTATTCCCTACCTACTATGGTCACCTAATGTGTTTGGTCGGATCCTAATGATCGACCAAATGGGTCGGGTTCGAGGTATAAGCGATTTATTAGATCGCTTACCCTACGACCCTAGACAACGTGGTAATCAGTAGGCATAGTCCCAACGGACTATAACCAACGTGATTACACTCACGTTGCGAAGTTCAAACGAACTTCGCATTGACCATAACTGGTCAACGCAGAAAGTCAAACAAAGTTTGACTTTCAAACTCGAAAGACTCGAAAAGCAATAAAAGAACGAAAGAATACTTACCCAGGGTCCCCGAATGCTAATTTCGATTCGAAAATCTCAGGTATGAAACAATAGTTTCAACTTAGAGTTTCTCAAATCAAAATTCTAGTGATTTGAGCAATGGGGTGATGGGTTATTTATAGTTTTCGGTCCACCGTTAAGATCGTTTCATGGAAACCGTGCTTTAATCGCATCCGTACAAGTGTTGGGAAGTTATGGTGCCTAAAAATGGTCCTTATCATCTGACTAAGCAATTGAGAATGTGTGGGTGAGGATCAAACAGCTGCAACCTGCTGTGAAAATCATTTAATCTGGTCTGATAGTCGGACGTGGCCCGCTTCAGGATCAGACAATTACAATGCGGGCCGCCTGGCCTGCCTGATCAGCCCACATGTTTCAGAAATGACAGTTTCAGTCCCTGCACGTGTTTAAGGCTATTTCCGACACTTCTAAGGCCCGTAAAGCCAACTTTAAGGCCCTAAAATGATGCCTAAACATTGTGGACATGAAACATGCTCAAAATTATGTCGGATGTTGGTCCGTTTGGTCGTACGAACGCGATGTTCGCTTAATTACGACGGAATGCGCATAAGCACGAAAAACGATCCAAATGACGCAACGAATGGATTTTTGGCAAGCCAAACACTAAAGCATAATATAGTCATGCTTACATAAATTTTTGGATATCCGGATGTATTCAGAACGTAAGTTATGCGCAAAAGTGCAAACTTGTGCACTTTTTGACACTTTTAGTCCCTGAATGACCCAAAAGTTTATTTTAGCATACCGAACCCCTCAAAGCCTATTTCTAAGCTATGTAAAGGATACTTATGGTATGTTTAACTTATGGTCATGTTCCGGAATGTCTGTTACAGTTCAAATTGGCATACTTTCGCAGTTTGTCAAGTTTAGTCCCTGTAAGCGAATTAACTTGTTTTTGCCATACCAAAGCCTTCAAAACTTATTTCTAAGTTATGTAAAGGTTATTTAAGGTATGTTAAGCATATTTTGATGTTCCGGAGTATTTTTCGCGTTAAACTGAGTACGTTTACGCACCAGTTTGCGTATAACTCTCCAGAAAGTGATATAGAGTTTGAAATTGGATAAAAGTCAAAACATGAAAAATATAAAACACAACCAAACAAACATTGGGATCAAATGACATTGTTTTATTGATAACTGAACTGTTCATAATGATTACAAGCACAGATGTTACAGTCTCCCCTACTTGTGGAAATTTCGTCCCGAAATTTATTTAGAGGAAACTCGTGGGAAAAGATGCGGATATTTCGCCTTCATTTGGTCTTCGCGTTCCCAAGTAAACTCGGGTCCACGTTTAGCTTCCCAGCGAACATTGACCAAAGGAATGCGCTTGCGTTTAAGCCACTTGACTTCACGTTCCATGATTTCCACAGGTTTCTCAACAAATTTCAGTGTTTTGCCAACACGAATTTCGTCAAGCGGTATGTGGAGGTTCTCATCAGCTAAACACCTCTTGAGATTGGATACGTGAAAAGTTGGATGAACATTTCCAAGTTCAGGAGGTAACTCAAGTCTGTAGGCTACCTTCCCGATTCTTTCGACGATCTTGAATGCTCCAACATATCTAGGTGCAAGTTTTCCTTTCTTTCCAAATCTGATCACACCTTTCCAAGGTGAGACCTTAAGTAATACTCGATCACCGACTTGAACTTCCAAGGGTTTGCGTTTTGGATCCGCGTAACTCTTCTGACGGCTCATAGCTGTCTGAAGGTTATCGTGAACTTTCTTGACCTTGTTAGTTGTCTCTAAAATGAGGGCAGGTCCAGTAAGTTGAGCCTCGCCGATCTCATTCCAACAGACTGGTGAACGACATTTTCGACCATAGAGAGCCTCGAAAGGAGCCATTTTGATGCTGGTGTGATAACTGTTGTTGTAGGAGAATTCAATCAACTTAAGATGTGAATCCCAACTACCACCAAAATCGATCACACAAGCTCTAAGCATATCCTCCAGAGTCTGGATTGTTCTCTCAGATTGACCATCCGTTTGCGGATGATAAGCTGTGCTCAGATTAAGTTGGGTCCCCATAGCAGATTGCATGGTTCTCCAAAAATGAGAAGTGAAACGAGCATCTCTGTCAGAAATGATGTTCAAAGGAACACCATGCCGAGCCACAATTTCATCTACATAGATTTGAGCAAGTCTGTCAGCAGGAAAATCCTCACGGATAGGCAAGAAATGCGCTGACTTAGTGAGACGATCAACGACTACCCAGATGGCATCATGACCTTTCTTTGTGCGCGGAAGTTTGGTAACAAGATCCATAGTAATGTTTTCCCATTTCCAAACTGGGATCTCTGGTTGCACCAATAAACCCGAAGGACGTTGATGTTCAGCCTTAACCTTAAGACAAGTAAGGCATTTTGATACGTATAAGGCAATGTCTTTCTTCATACCAGGCCACCAATAGTGAATACGAAGATCCTTATACATCTTATCTGAGCCCGGATGAATAGAATAACGAGACTTATGGGCTTCATCCATAAGCAAGGTACGAAGATCATCCTGGCTTGGGACCCACAAACGGTCCATGAAATAATATGATCCATTGTCCTTCAGTTCCAGAGCAGGTGTTATGTGATAAGGAAATTCCTTATCCATCAAACCTTGTGAAACACAAGATTGTTGAGCTTGAGAAATGCGTGCTTGGATATCGGATCGAGCTTGAGTAACAGATTGAACATGTACACAATGAAGCTTAGTACGTTCCTTACGACTCAATGCATCAGCTACGACATTCGCCTTACCAGGATGGTAGCGAATTTCGCAGTCATAGTCGTTTAAAAGCTCAACCCAACGTCGTTGCCTCATGTTGAGTTCTTTCTGGTTGAATATATGTTGAAGACTTTTGTGGTCCGTGAAAACCACACATTTTGTACCGTACAAATAGTGTCTCCAGATCTTGAAAGCGAAGACAACTGCACCCAACTCAAGATCATGAGTGGTGTAGTTCTTCTCATGTATCTTCAACTGCCTCGATGCATAGGCTATGACTTTGTTCCTTTGCATCAGAACACAACCAAGACCCAACTTCGATGCATCACAATACACGACAAAATCATCATCACCTTCAGGCAATGATAGAACAGGCGCATCGCAAAGCTTCTGCTTCAAGTGTTGAAAAGCTTCCTCTTGTTTGAATCCCCAATCAAAGGGTTTGTTCTTCTGAGTTAGAGCAGTTAGAGGAACTGCAATCTTTGAGAAGTTTTCAATGAAGCGGCGATAATAACCCGCTAGACCAAGAAAAGAACGAACTTCAGTAGGAGTATAAGGTGTATCCCAATCCTTAATCGCACTGATCTTGGAGGGATCTACCTGAATACCTCGTTCGTTGATAATATGTCCTAAGAATTGAACCTCTTTAAGCCAGAATTCACACTTGGAGAATTTGGCGAAAAGTTGCTCTTTCTTTAGGAGTTCCAGAGTAAGACGAAGATGTTGCTCGTGATCAGCTCGCGTCTTAGAATAAATCAAGATGTTGTCAATAAAAACAATGACGAACTGATCCAAATAAGGTTTGCAGACCCTATTCATTAAGTCCATGAAAACAACAGGAGCATTAGTCAAACCGAATGGCATGACTGTGAACTCGTAATGCCCATACCGAGTGCGGAATGCAGTCTTGGGAATATCTTCTTCATGCACACGAAGTTGATGATACCCAGAACGTAGATCAATCTTCGAAAAATAAGAAGCGCCCTGTAGCTGATCAAAGAGATCATCTATGCGAGGTAGGGGATATCGATTTTTGATGGTAAGCTTGTTAAGCTCACGATAATCGATACACATCCGAAAGGATCCATCCTTCTTCTTGACAAAAAGAACGGGAGCACCCCAAGGTGAAAAGCTAGGACGTATAAAACCTTTGTCAGAGAGCTCCTGAAGCTGTTTAGACAACTCTTGCATCTCAGATGGTGCAAGACGATATGGAGCTCTGGCAATGGGATTTGCACCAGGTACGAGATCAATGCGGAACTCGACTTGGCATGCTGGAGGTAGACCAGGTAAGTCTTCAGGGAATACTTCAGAATACTCCCGAACAACAGGAATATCTGAAATAGACTTACCCTTGCCTTTATCTTCTGTAACATGTGCTAAGAAGGCCACATAATTCTTTCGCAGATACTTCCGAGCTTTAAAACAAGACATGAGTTTGAGACCACCGGTAGGCTTCTCACCTTGAACCTGCAGGATCTCGCCTGTCGAAAGCGGCACACGAACAATCTTCTCAGAACAAACTATCTCTGCGTGATGCTTGGATAACCAATCCATTCCCACAATAACGTCGAAGCTTCCAAGTTGCATAGGCGCGAGGTCAATAGGAAAAAGATGGTCGTTAAGGTTTAACTGGCAGTTGCGAAGAACAGAATCAAGAATAATGGGTTCACCACTAGCGACTTCTACTGTCAAAGGTTTTCCTAGTTTCATTCTAGACACGTGAAGCATTGGCTCAAAAGACAATGACATGAAACTCTTATCGGCACCAGAATCGAAAAGAACAGATGCAGGCTGATTATTAATAAAGAACGTACCGTTCACCACATTATCGTCAGCCTGTGCCTCTTGGGCATTCATGTTAAAGGCTCGGCCTCGAGCCGGAGCCTGAACCTGATTTTGGTTGGCTAGCCTTGGGCATCGGTTTCTGTAGTGGGTCAGATCCCCACAATTGTAACAAGCACCTGGTGGGTATTGTAGTCGTGCAGCTTGACCCTGTTGCTGAGCAGGAGGCTGTGCAACTTGTTGAGCCGGGTTTTGAACTGCGCGATTCTGAGCAAACCGACAAACATCGGCAAGATGACCTGACTTCCCACAGCTAGTACAGAAACGGCACTAATGTTGCGGCTGATGGTGACTGTTGCATCTATTGCACAAAGGTGCATTCCCTGAATAGGGTTTCTTTGCTGGAAGCTGTGCGGGTTGGTTGGGAGCTGCCTGATTAGCTTGGGCAGTGACAGCAAAATTTTGGGAAGCCTTACGCTTCCTTGACCTCTTCGAAGAACCAGAGTCCTTTCCATTCTTGTTTTGACCTTTCTTGCTATCTTCCTTGTCAGCCGACTGCTTCTTGCCCTTGTCACCCTTCCTGTGTAACTTATTCTTCCGAATCTGCGACTCAGTCAATGTCGCTGATAACTCGATCGCCTGACGGAGTGTGGCAGGGTTACTACCAGTAAGGATGTCTTGTACCGAGTCAGGTAGGCCGTCGATGTATCTTTCGATAGCCTTGTCGAGTGGGGTAACCATAGTTGGGCAAAGCAGACTCAACTCCTCAAACCTATCAGTGTACGCCCTGTGCTCACCACTATCTTGCTTCAAAACATCAAACTCCTTCTCCAACGCCCGTTGTTCATGGCGAGGACATAATTCCCTCATCATCAGGGCCCTAAGTTCAGCCCATGTCTGTGCGAGAGCAATTTCTGCACCTCGGTCTCTCATTACCCCATTCCACCATGTAAGAGCCCTCTTCTGAAACACACTCGAAGAAAACTCGACCTTGCGATTATCCGGGCACTGCACGTGGCGAAAAGTATTCTCAATGCTCTCGAACCACTGAAGAAGCCCAGTTGCTCCTTCAGAACCACTAAACTTGAGTGGTTTAGCCTGGTTAAAATCCTTGTATTTGCATGGAACATTGTTGTTATTGTTGGCTTGATTCCATTGAGCAAAGAGATTTGGGAATTAAGCAGCCATCTGCTGCGCAATAATTTCTGCCAGTTCGGCAGTTGCTATCTGGTTTTCGCGTCGAGGAGGCATTCTAAAAGAGGAAACATGAAAAGAAACGAGTGAGATGTTTGGATGAAGAGAATGAGATGAAACAAAATAAACAAAAGCAAAGATGGTGGTCATTCGTCCGTATCACAAAGCAAACAAATGACACACAGTGACTAATCAAAGTAAATGGGTCAAAAATAATGTATAGCGAAGACATGCTTGCCTATAAGTGAACACTCATCCCAAGAATTCCCAGGTAAGCACAACTGGTCTCGCGTCTGATGAGATATATACGAAGTGCTTGCCTAGACAGAAAACCCAGAATACAGTCATTCACCCTTCCAGTTTGCACGTGTTCACATTATTTAAAACCCAAAACGTTGACGGGATTTTGAAAATTTGAAGGCACAAGGCCAAAACCCAAACTGAAAGAGTTCAAAACCATATAACAGAGGGTTCAAAACCTTATAATAGAGGGTTCAAAACCTTGTAATAATTTATTCAAAAACAGATGATTGTTTTTCAAAAATCGTTTCGGAAAAAAAATTTGGTTCTTGTTTTGATAATCACCTAAGGATAGGTGATGTACATGTTTTAAGATCTAAACACAAGATAACTTGTGTTAGGGTCCTAGAAAAGTTATAGTCTAGGTCGAAGCATTACTAATAACCTAATTCCCTATAACCATTGGCTCTGATACCAACTCTTCTGTCACACCCCGACCGCGTAAAACAACAAATCGCGGCGGAAACATCGGGGCGTGTCGTAACAGAATAAATTGTTTCATAACCATGGTATTCAAAGTTGTATCTTATTTATTAAACAAGAGTGTTACATTGTCTTGAACAGTAAACAAAAGAGTTTATAACATAATTAAACAAGTCTATCTTCGTTTTTAGTCTCTAAGGCACAGGTCCGCCCTAGTGTCATGATCAACATCCTATGGAAAAGCTCCTGAAAACACATGTGAAAATAGGTACGTCAGCATAAAAATGCCTGTGAGATACATAGTTTTGTGAAATTAGGATTCATGAGTTGTGTTTAAGAAAATGTTTAGTCATGAACCTTGTAATTTGCTTTGTCTTGTAAATCATTTGAAAAACGATAAGATTAGTTGATATGTATAAATAAAGGTAAGGTTAAATGAATAACCATGTAAAATGAGTTGTATATGATAAACTATTTTGTAAAACAATGTCTTATGAAAAGTATGTTATTTGTATAAAATATAATATGTCTATACTGAAATGATTTAAATAACGTTACGATATGTAATATTATACAAACACTTATATATAGGAAGTACCAGCGGCGTATCCACCATGTTTGTATCATATTACACATGCATCGTTACTCAAATCACTTACCCAAACAACCACCAATGTAACCTGTTCATGTACAAATCAATTGTCAAGTGTTATTGTGTAAACCATATCAAAATGTCTATGTCCAATGTAAACCACCAAATGTGTATATCAATGTCAAAATGTTTATGTTCAATGTAGATCATGTAATGTGTAACCAAAAT
>JARYGA010045970.1:0-23560 GCA_030545235.1 Helianthus tuberosus | reverse complement strand
AACACGGGCTATAGGATCTATGGGCTGAAACTTTAGAAAAGCAGATTTGAATTAGGAAACCAATGTATCAGCACTTCAGCAGGGTTTTTATAAGAAACTAGTTGATGCCCCGCCCGCGTTGCGGTGCGATGGCCGAATAATTCTCAACCAATTAAAAAAACAGTCATATAGTTTTGCTAGAAAAAAAAAACTAAAACGATGACAAGACCGTAATTTTGAGCTCATGGCAAAATCATAATTTTTAACAGAGGGCAAAATCGTAATTTTTAACCGGGGGAAAAACATATTTTTATTTTGAACTGGGGGGCAAAAACGTAATTTTGCGCGGCGGCCAAAATCGTATTTTTGAACCGAGGGCAAAATCGTAATTTTTAGCTGAGGGCAAAAGCATAATTTTATTTTGAGTTGGAGGCGAAAACGTAATTTTAAACTGGTGACGAATTCGTAATTTTATATGTGTTTGAGTTGAGTTAATTTCTATATGAATCACTTCACTACAACCATTAGTTTTCTTTCATCTCCTTGATCACAACTGTTATTAAAACCGTGTTTGAGTAATTGGCGTATCTTGAAATAATATCATAAGGGCCGGACTTTCAAGATCCAATATTCGGTAAAATTAACACTACCAATAAAAAACAGGGGGGGGGGGGGGGATGAGAAGCTCCGCCATTGTTTGAGTTGTTTCTTTGATGAACAGAACAACTTGTAATGCAAAGTTAACAGACGTAAAAGAAGATAATTTGTGGCATATTCATAATTGAACATTAACATTGACAATTGTATATGCAATATGTTTTCAATCCTTACAATGATACAATCAATACATTTACATGCTTCTATTGTTTTGCGTAACGAAATATGACCGAACAATTATATTTCTTCGTTATACAGCGTTGAACGAGTTCACGAGACCTGAGGGTTGTGGTACGGGACATAATAAAGTTATAGCAATACATCTTAATAACATGTGAATAGTATTATTTTTCAGAATTGTAATTTTAGAATACCAACAGCTAAAGAATAAAAGTAGAAAAGTATGAGTTAAACGAATTATATTTGTATCAAATCAAACACAAATATTTGTGTCGTATGTTGGTTCACATATGCGAAATCATTTATAAGTTTTGAGATTTGTCATTTTAACATTATGAAGGAATTAAAAAAAAGAGATAGACGCTAGAAGGAGGGCTTGAACCTCCGACCTTGTGGTTAACAGCCACACGCTCTAACCAACTGAGCTATTCCAGCTTTTTACTTGATTGTTGAACAGATATTTTATAAATAAAAAACCCCCAACATGTGAGTAATTCTAAAGTAGATCTAAACATTACCGAAGTGGCGCACACGTCATGTTTTCTTTATAAATTCAAAATAATAAAATATTTTCATACTTTCACCCAATTAAAAATCTAGAAACAATGAACTTGAAGAATAAAGAACACAAGACTTAAAAAAATAAATGATTATCAATCTCTAAGAAGAACTAGAAATCACAATAGTTGGGTATTGATGATTCAAGTCTTACACCTGTTGTAAAATCGTGTCTCGTACTTGACGTAATACTCGTCAAGTATTTGTCAGATAATTATTCATTGGTATCAGATATACCTTTTAGTTTGTCAAAAAATACTCGTGAATTTCTAGTACATTTATTTTTACTCGTGAATTTCTAGTACATTTATTTTTACTATTGTAATTATTGTGAATTTCCTTACAGACCCCATGGAAGGGAGATCTACATTGAGATCAGCGGACCTGCTCGTCTTTGGCTGGGCGGGAGGGAAACATGCTTGTGTGGATCTCACAGGAGTCTCCCCCTTAGCTGGTTTAAGGGAAAACGGGTTTGTAGCAGGACAAGCGGTAAAGAAAGCAGAATCTAAAAAGGTGGATAAACACGCTAAAGCATGTGCTGATAACCAACATGCATTTGTCCCCTTCGCCTTCGACACCTTTGGATCCCTAGCTCCAGAAGCTATCCGTTTGCTTACTAGGGTCCAACAGGTTGTCCACAGCAGTGGCTCATCAACAGGGGGCAGGGGTTTGTCTTTAATAGGCTAGGGTTTGCTATCCAGAAAGGGGTAGCGGCGCAGCTTGTTGCTCGCTTACCTGCGATATTTATGTAAAGCGCAACCAGCAATAGTGATTTTTGTTTGTTAGAAACCTATCATTACACATATAAACATCTTTATCTATCTAACCATTTTCAATCGTCCCTAACCTATAAACATCTTGCATCTTCCGAGCTTGAAGAGTTTTTTCTAATGAGGTACCTTATAGCAAGGGATTTTTTTGTCTCGACTCTCAAGTTAGGGTCAGCTCTTCCGAGCTTGTTTCGTCTAAGAGTTCGGTATGTTCTAGTATGAAAGAAAAGGTTCATCACATTTTTTAAGATTGTGATATAGGGTCGAGTGTTTGGAATTCTATTTTAATTATTGGGTCTCTTGCCCCTGAAGCTGTCAGTTTCATAGATAAAGTGTAGAAGATCGTGCACAACAATTTCTCAACGCGGAAGAACCATAATTTTTTTTGGTAGAATTGGATTTGCTATTCAAAATGGTGTTGCGATGCAGCTTGTTGCCCATTTACCTACCATTGTTATGTAATTCAGGTAATTTAAATGAAAACTCAACTCAATTTATTTTTTAATTATTTTGTTCATATACACAAATATAATTATTTTTATGATTATTTGTAACTATATTATATATTTTTTAGTTATCTTTTTTGTCGCAACCCCCGGCCCCTATCTCTTGGAAACGGGCGACCGCGAGCCAGTATCAGTGCTATCGGGGTTTATCAGTTTGGCAGCGGAATTTACATCAGAACCGTAGTTAGGAAATATTTTATCAGAGCAAAATACCACATTTTCATAATAATAAACACATGGGAAAAGCCCCAAGTTTCTATTACAAACATGTTTTTAGGGATAAACCCTAATTTATTGATATAAAACATCTTCTTTATTTAGGTAACTTTTATAGCCACATTTTCCAAGCCTTTAGTGTTGTCCAGCTGGCTTCTATTTGGCTTTCACATTTTGTTACCTGAAACGCGTTTTAAAAACATTTGTCAGTGGGAAATACTGGTGAGTGAATCCCAATTTAATTAAGACAGGTTTTATCATTTTTACAGTATTGAGGGCGATCTCGCAATTATATTTGTTTCAAATTCTTACTTTAATTACCACCCACGGCACTGTCAATCCTGACTTGTGGTAATGTTACTACTCACAGTGTAGTAACAAATTTTGTATACAAAACCCCAACATACCGACGATAATTGTAGAATTACAAATACTCAATCAGTGTTAATCATAATATAAAACAATTGAGGTTTTGTAAAAACAATTTATGAAAAGCATTTACAAAAAGAGGATAAACTCACATTGCTAATTTAGGTATTTTCCTTGTGACTTCCTGGTTATAATCTATTAATTAAACAATGCACACGCGTTAGTATAATAACTCAATTTACATTAGTTATACCCTCCCCGAGACAGAAACTCCAACGACTACGTCGGACAGAGCCTCAACAGCCGTTACGGAGTACTAGATCAATCGGGAAGCGTATCTAAGACGTAACCAGGGGTTAAAATACTTACAACGAGGCAGAGCTTCGTTAATTAGGGGGTATTATGCCCGGGAATTACTTATACTATCAGAATTTGAGAGAGAATTTTGAATTGTGAGCGACGGAGAATGAATGCCGATCGTTCCAATTTATACGGCCTGATATCGAGTTCCTCGCGCCCCGCGAAAGAGACCACAAGGGTCTTCGCGGCCCGCGAGCTAGGGGTAGTAGGGCATAGGTCTGAGTAGTCACAGGTGTAGCTTTGACGAGTGGCGGGACACGTGGCACGCTAGGGTTCCGCCTGGCTATGTCGCGCCCCGCGACAGCCTTCACTGGCTCTGTCGCGGCCCGCCAGGGACCATTGAATTTTGTTTTTATTTAAATTTTATAAAAATAAAGATATTTAGGGCCATTTTACGTATACAGGGTGTATTTTAGGGCGTATAGGGATGTTATAACTATTTTAGGAGGGTTGTTATATCCTCCCCACCTTGTTTTAGAACTCGTCCTCGAGGTCTACTGGAACAGGTGGATATTTTCTCTGCATCTCTAATTCAAGCTCCCAAGTGTATTCTGGTCCTCTCTTGGAATCCCATCTTACTTTGACTAAAACCAATCTCTTGTGTTTGAGATTCTTGACTTTCCTGTCTTCAATCTGTAGAGGTCTCTCTACAAACTTAAGCTTCTCATTTACCTTTATATCCTTAAGAGGTACTACTAATGATTCATCAGCTAAGCACTTTTTGAGATTACATACATGAAATACATCATGTATTCCTTCCATTTCCTCCGGCAGTTGTAGCTGGTATGCTACAGTACCTATTCTTCTAATAATCTCAAAGGGTCCATCATAGCTGGGGGTTAGCTTTCCCCTTTTGATGAATCTAACTACTCCTTTCCAGGGAAAAACTTTTAATAATACATTATCTCCTACTTGAAATTCCAATGGTCTTCGTCTGTTATCAGCATAACTCTTTTGGCGATCGCGTGCTGCTTTTAGTCTTTCCTTGACTTGGATAATCTTGTCAGTTGTTTCTTGTACTATCTCTGGTCTAGACAATTGCTTTTCTCCAATTTCTGCCCAACAGGCTGGGGTTCGGCACTTTCGCCCATAAAGTGCTTCGAATGGTCCAGCATTAATACTGGTATGATAACTGTTATTGTAAGAAAATTCTATTAATGGTAGATGATCGTCCCAATTTCCTCCGAAATCAATTACACAAGTGCTAAGCATATCTTCCAATGTCTGAATGGTCCTTTCGCTTTGTCCATCCGTTTGAGGATGATAAGTGGTGCTTAGATTTAACTTGGTTCCCATTGTTTTTTGGAATTTTGTCCAAAAATGAGAAGTAAAACGGCTATCTCTATCAGAAACAATAGATATGTAATGAAACTATTTCATTTACATACAACTTAGCTAATTGTTCCATACTGAAAGTTTTCTTCATTGATATGAAATGAGCAGACTTGGTTAACCTATCTACAATCACCCAGATTGTATCATTACATTTTCTTGTTTTGGGTAATTTGGTAACAAAGTCCATTGTTATCAATTTCCATTTCCATACATGCATTTCTAATTGTTGCAACAAACCTGAGGGTTTCTGATGTTCAGCTTTAACTTGTGAACATGTTAAACACTTGGCAACATAAGCTGCTATATCCTTTTTCATTCCTATCCACCAGAAATTCTTTCTTACGTCTTGATACATTTTATCACTTCCAGGATGTATCTTATACTTAGACTTATGAGCTTCTTCTAATATTTGGTGGCGTAGGTTTCCTAGTTTAGGTATCCAAATCCGTTTCTTATGGAATCTCCAAATTCAATTAGTTCCTTGTTCTAATTCCTTAATCATTCCTTTCAATTTTTCAGTATCTTCCTTGATTACTGATTCTTGTACTTCTCTAATTTGCTCCTTTAAATCTATCTGCAGATTTAATTTAAGAGAACATACTTTCCTTGGCTTTTCATGATACTTTCGACTTAAAGCATCAGCTACTACATTAGCTTTTCCTGCATGATACTGGATATTATAATCGTAATCACTAAGAATTTCCATCCAGCGTCTTTGTCTCATATTCAACTCTTTTTGCCAAAAAATGTACCTTAAACTCTTATGATCGGTGAAGACTACAAATATATTTCCATATAAATATTGTCTCCAAATCTTAAGGGCAAAAATTATGGCTTCTAATTCTAAATCATGGGTTGAATAATTCTCTTCATGATTCTTAAGTTGTCTAGAGGCATAGGCTATAACCTTTTGACGTTGCATCAACACACATCCATAACCTAACTTAGAAGCGTCAAAATAGACTTCAAAGTCTTCAGTTCCTTCTGGTAACGCTAGTATGGGTGCGTTGGTTAATCTTTGCTTAAGAATTCTAAAGGCTTCTTCTTGTTTTGGTTCCCATTCAAACTTAACAGATTTACTGGTTAACTTTGGTTAAGGGAATGGCTATTCTAGTGAAATCTCGGATAAACCTTCTATAATAACAGGCTAGTCCTAGGAAACTTCTCACCTCCGTTGGTGATTCAGGGATTTTCCATTTAGTAATCGCCTCAATCTTTGTGGAATCCACATGAATTCCTTCATGATTAACTAAATGTCCAAGAAATTGTACTTCTTCTAACCAAAATTCACATTTTGAAAATTTAGCATAAAACTTTTCTTTTCTCAGTAAATTTAAAAGTGCATGCAGATGCGCTGCATGTTCCTCTTTACTCTTAGAGTAAATGAGAATATCATCTATAAAGACAATTATGAATTTATCCATATATGGTTTACATATTCTGTTCATCATGTCCATAAATGCGGCTGGGGCATTGGTTAAACCAAATGGCATTACTGTAAATTCATAATGGCCATACCTTGTTCTGAAGGCAGTCTTAGGAATGTCCTCTTCCTGTACCTTTAATTGATGATATCCTGAGCGTAAGTCGATCTTAGAAAAGAGCCGAGCTCCTTGAAATTGATCGAACAGATTATCGATTCTCGGTAATGGGTACCGATTCTTAATCGTGACTTTATTCAGCTCTCGGTAATCAATGCATATAGGCATTGACCCGTCTTTCTTCTTGAAAATCAAGATTGGTGCTCCCCAAGGTGATGAACTTGGCTGTATGAATCATTTCTCTAAAAGTTCGTCCAATTGTTTCTTCAATTCTTGCATCTCTGCTGGTGCCCCACGGTAAGGTGCTTTGGCAATTGGTGCTGTCCCTGGTAGAAGATGAATTTTGAATTCAACTTCCCTGTCTAGCGGTAGTCCTGGTAGTTCTTCTGGAAAAACATTTGAGAATTGAGATACTACAGGAATATCTTTCAATTCTTTTCCTTTAGTGTTAATGATTATGGAAATCATATACACTAATGATCCTTTCCTTGCATAACTTGCAGTTTTCATCACATAGATGAATTTCGTAGATCTAAATTGCTTATTTCCTTTAATTGTGATCTTTTCACCCTTTGGCGAACTTATTTGGATTGACTTTTGATCACATAGAATATTGGCTACTAACCAATCCATTCCTAATACGATATCAAATCCAGCCAGATTCATTGGGTAAAGATTAGCAATAAAATCTTGGTTTAAAATTTCTATTCTTGCTCCCTGCAAGATTTTAGTAATCTTAATGGATTCCCCATTTGCTGTCTCTACTAGACATTCTTGTTGGAGTTTAGTTAATGGTTGCTTGAGAATTTTGCACAATGAAGTATTAATAAAACTTTGGTTCGTACCAGAGTCAAATAATACTTTAGGAAAAACATCATTCACTAAAAACGTACAGGCAATCACGTCCAGAATCATCTTTGCTTCTTCAGCTGTCAGAACAAATGCCCTAACATTCTTAGTAGTCATGTTGTTCATGGCTAGAGCTAGTTTCGGACAGTTCGGCTTGATATGTCCTTTTTCTCCACAATTGAAGCACACTCCATTACTTGGTTTCTTCCTCGAGTCTTCCTCCTTGTGTCCTGGTATCTTGCAGAAATTACAGTACGTGGAGCATCTTCCTGAATGCTTCTTCTTGCAGGCCTTACAATAAGGTGCAGAAGTAGAACCTACGTTTTTCCCACGATTGGAATTTCCATAACGAAATTCCTGGGTAAGATTTTGGACTAGGTTCTTCCTTTGGGTCTCTTCTTGGGTAAGTACTAGTTCATCAGTCAAGGTATTTTCTAGTTCTACAGCTTCTTCTATAGTTTGCGGTCTAGCTGCCTTGACTACATGTCTAATTTCACTGATTAATCCCCAAATGTAACGAGAGATTAATACTGGTTCTGGTGAAGCTAGGGTTGGCACTATTCAGGCATATTCAAAGAATATAGTAGTGTAACCCTTACAGTCTACTCCAGACATTCTAAGGTTTAAGAACTTATTGGCTATCTGCTCTTTTTCATTGGGTGGACAGAATTTCCTTTCGACTATATTCTTAAACTCAGTCCATTCCATATTATAGACTCGGCCACTTCCCCTAGACTGGAGAATAGTGTTCCACCATTCTAGAGCAACATTCTTAAAAAGATTGGAAGCAAACATGATTTTGTCTTCCTCTGCACACTTGCTTATTTTTAAGACTGCCTCAGTCTTTTCTATCCAGCGTAGAGCTGCAATGGCTCCTTCATTGCTTGAGAATTCTATTGGTTTACAGGACCAGAATTCTTTGTAAGAACAACCATAAGACATGGTTCTTCTTCTTTTTGGAATAGGCAATTGAAGTAACGGTCCATTGTTCACGCTGTAACTGGGTTCAGTATGTGATCACTTACTTCCACTACTAGTTTTATTATTTCCCGCTTCTCTAATGTTTTGGATGATATATGGCATAGCATCTCTAATTTCTTGGGTTACTATGTGTCGAATGGCACTGTTATTTATTCGATTATTAATGCACATACGCATTGACCCGTCTTTCTACTTGAAAAACAAGATTGGTGCTCCACAAGGTGATGAACTTGGCTGTATGAATCCCTTCTCCAAAAGTTCATCCAATTGTTTTCTTCAATTCTTGCATCTCTGCTGGTGCCCCACGGTAAGGTGCTTTGGCAATTGGTGCTATCCCTGGTAGCAGATGAATTCTGAATTCAACTTCCCTGTCTGGTGGTAGTCCTGGTAGTTCTTTTGGAAAAACATTTGAGAATTGAGATACTACAGGAATATCTTTCAATTCTTTTCCTTTAGTGTTAATGATTATGGAAATCATATACACTAATGATCCTTTCCTTGCACAACTTGCAGTTTTCATCACAGAGGTGAATTTCATAGATCTAAATGGCTTATTTCCTTTAATTGTGATCTTTTCACCCTTTCGCGAACTTATTTGGATTGACTTTTGATCACATAGAATACTGGCTTTATTGGCTACTAACCAATCCATTCCTAATACGATATCAAATGCAGCCAGATTCATTGGGTAAAGATTAGCAATAAAATCTTGGTTTAAAATTTCTATTCTTGTTCCCTGCAAGATTTCAGTAATCTTAATGGATTCCCCATTTGCTGTCTCTACTAGACATTCTTGTTGGAGTTTAGTTAATGGTTGCTTGAGAATTTTGCAAAATGAAGTATTAATAAAACTTTGGTTCGCACCAGAGTCAAATAATACTTTAGCAAAAACATCATTAACTAAAAACGTACCGGCAATCACGTCCGGAATCATCTTTGTTTCTTCAGCTGTCAGAACAAATCCCCTAACATTCTTAGTAGTCTTGTTGTTCATGGCTAGAGCTAGTTTCGGACAGTTCGGCTTGATATGTCCTTTTTCTCCACAATTGAAGCACACTCCATTACTAGGTTTTTTCCTACAGTCTTCCTCCTTGTGTCCTGGTATCTTGCAGAAATTGCAGTACATGGAGCATCTTCCTGAATGCTTCTTCTTGCCGGCCTTACAATAAGGTGCAGAAGTAGAACCTACGTTTTTCCCACGATTGGTTTAAAATTTCTATTCTTGCTCCCTGCAAGATTTCAGTAATCTTAATGGATTCCCCATTTGATGTCTCTACTAGACATTCTTGTTAGAGTTTAGTTAATGGTTGCTTGAGAATTTTGCAAAATGAAGTATTAATAAAACTTTGGTTCGCACCAGAGTCAAATAATACTTTAGCAAAAACATCATTAACTAAAAACGTACCGGCAATCACATCCAAAATCATCTTTGCTTCTTCAGCTGTCAGAACAAATGCCCTAACATTCTTAGTAGTCTTATTGTTCATGGCTAGAGCTAGTTTTGGACAGTTCGGCTTGATATGTCCTTTTTCTCCACAATTGAAGCACACTCCATTACTAGGTTTCTTCCTACAGTCTTCCTCCTTGTGTCCTGGTATCTTGCAAAAATTGCAATACGTGGAGCATCTTCCTGAATGCTTCTTCTTGCAGGCCTTACAATAAGGTGCAGAAGTAGAACCTACGTTTTTCCCACGATTGGAATTTCCATAACGAAATTCCTGGGTAAGCTTTTGGACTAGGTTCTTCCTCTGGTTCTCTTCTTGGGTAAGTACTAGTTCATCAGTCAAGGTATTTGCTAGTTCTACAGCTTCTTCTATAGTTTGCGGTCTAGCTGCCTTGACTATATGTCTAATTTCACTGATTAATCCCCAAATGTAACGAGAGATTAATACTGGTTCTGGTGAAGCTAGGGTTGGCACTATTCAGGCATATTCAAAGAATATAGTAGTGTAACCCTTACAGTCTACTCCAGACATTCTAAGGTTTAAGAACTTATTGGCTATCTGCTCTTTTTCATTGGGTGGACAGAATTTCCTTTCGACTATATTCTTAAACTCAGTCCATTCCATATTATAGACTCGGTCACTTCCCCTAGACTGGAGAATAGTGTTCCACCATTCTAGAGCAGCATTCTTTAAAAGATTGGAAGCAAACATGATTTTGTCTTCCTCTACACACTTGCTTATTTTTAAGACTGCCTAAGTCTTTTCTATCCAGCGTAGAGCTGCAATGGCTCCTTCATTGCCCGAGAATTCTATTGGTTTACAGGACCAGAATTCTTTGTAAGAACAACCATAAGACATAGTTCTTCTTCTTTTTGGAATAGGCAATTGAAGTAACGGTCCATTGTTCACGCTGTGACTGGGTTCAGTATGTGATCGCTTACTTCCACTATTAGTTTTATTATTTCCCGCTTCGCTAATGTTTTGGATGATATATGGCATAGCATCTCTAATTTCTTGGGTTACTATGTGTCGAATGACACTGTTATTTATTCGATTATCATTATTCTGGTTTTCCTGATTTGCTTCGTTGGCCATCTGGATTTACAAACAATTACCAAGTATTAATATCTCAGAGCAATATTAAATGCGAATAATCACCCAATCAACACATTGATCAAAATCGTCGTGCATTGCGACATTTACTCTATTTTATAGATATGCATCTATTACAAACCATAAATGAAATTTAAAATACAATACTATTATGCATCAATAGGTTTTAGACTATTTATTTCAGTTTTAATATATTTTATTTATTTTTATTTTTTTGCAGACTATCATATATATATATATATATATATATATATATATATACTACTACCACCACCACCACCACCCCCCCCCCCACCACCACTACACCACCACTACACTACTACTACTACTACTACTACTAGTGAGAGTCCATCCAATACTGCATGTTACGCTCGTCATACTTCCAAACGAGCATCTCCCCTATTTGTCTTATCTTTTCACTTTCATATAACAACTCCTCACTGAAAGTGCGGAGTTCCTGCACGTTTTCGTTACTCATGGGTGGTGCGGGTGCTGGTATTGGGTCAGGGTACTGTGGCATCGGTTCTTCGTATGGGTACGGGTTTTCTAGGATTTCCCGGATATACTTGTCATTGTCCCAGTATGGATCTAGAGGGTCCAGGTTTGGATAAGGTGCTACTGGGTTTTGTATGGGTTCCTCTAGTGGGTAGAGTTCTTGATAATACCTATGGTCGTCAAACCATAGGTCAAAATTTGGAGGATGGGGTGCGGAGACTCTAGGGATTTCATTTGGGTCAAACGCGGGTAAAGGAATCTGGTCTGCTGGGTTAAATTCTACTTCCATGGGTTGAGTTGGAAACAACGGTAGTGGTTGTGGTGCTATGAATTGTTCTAAGTTTGGGTCTGCGGCAGTGGTTGCTAGTATGTGGAAATTTGCTAATCGTCTATTGATCATATCCCGAGTCTGGGCATTCATCTCCCTATTCGCAGCTGCTAAAGATCTCTGTTGTAGTAATTTTCTCATTCTTTTCCTACGCTTGTGAGCTCCCCGACTGAACCATCCTCTCTTTTTGGTAGGGAATGGCTCCTCTGATTGCGCTTTGAATATAAAGATCCCTTCCTCTGTGTCAGCTGAATACCCTGATGGGGTAGGTTGGGAAGAAGTTCCTTCATCTCTAGGAGAACTAGACAGTTGACGATAAGTGTCCGATGGTCCTTTATCACTCATACTATAAACTAACAAATTGTCGAATAACACAAAATGATAATACACACGTATGCACATAATCACATAGATTATTTCCTAACAGAATTGACAATTTCAATGTCAGCATAACACTTTTGTGGCTGAAATCAGTGGCTGTAGCTCTGATACCACTTTTCTCTGTCGCAACCCCCGACCCCTATCTCTTGGGAACGGGCGGCCGCGAGCCAGTATCAGTGGTATCGGTGTTTATCAGTTTGGCAGCGGAATTTACATCAGAACCGTAGTTAGGAAATATTTTATCAGAGTAAAATACCACATTTTCATAATAATAAACACATGGGAAAAACCCCAAGTTTCTATTACAAACATGTTTTTAGGGATAAACCCTAATTTATTGATATAAAACATCTTCTTTATTTAGGTAACTTTTATAGCCACATTTTCCAAGCCTTCAGTGCTATCCAGCTGGCTTCTATTTGGCTTTCACATTTTGTTACCTGAAACGCGTTTTAAAAACATTTGTCAGTGGGAAATACTGGTGAGTGAATCCCAATTTAATCAAGACAGGTTTTATCATTTTCACAGTATTGAGGGCAATCTCGCAATTATATTTGTTTCCAATTCTTACTTTAATTACCACCCACGGCACTTTCAATCCTGACTTTTGGTAATGTTACTACTCACAGTGTAGTAACAAATTTTGTATACAAAACCCCAACATACCGATGATAATTGTAGAATTACAAATACTCAATCACTGTTAATCATAATGTAAAACAATTGAGGTTTTGTAAAAACAATTTATGAAAAGCATTTACAAAAAGAGGATAAACTCACATTGCTAATTTAGGTATTTTCCTTGTGACTTCCTGGTTATAATCTATTAATTAAACAATGCACACGCGTTAGTATAATAACCCAATTTACATTAGTTATACCCTCCCGAGACAGAAACTCCAACGACGACGTCGGGCAGAGCCTCAACAGCCGTTACGGAGTATTAGATCAATCGGGCAGCGTATCTAATACGTAACCGGGGGTTAAAATACTTACAATGAGGCAGAGCTTCGTTAATTAGGGGGTATTATGCCCGGGAATTACTTATACTATCAGAATTTGAGAGAGAATTTTGAATTGTGAGCGACGGAGAATGAATGCCGATCGTTCCAATTTATAGGGCCTGATATCGAGTTCCTTGCGCCCCGCGAAAGAGACCACAAGGGTCTTCGCGGCCCGCGAGCTAGGGGTAGTAGAGCATAGGTCCGAGTAGTCACCGGTGTAGCTTTGACGAGTGGCGGGACACGTGGCACGCTAGGGTTCCGCCTGGTGGCACTAGGTCGCTCCCCGTGACAGCCTTCACTGGCTCTGTCGCGGCCCGCCAGGGACCATTGAATTTTGTTTTTATTTAAATTTTATAAAAATAAAGGTATTTAGGGCCATTTTACGTATACGGGGTGTATTTTAGGGCGTATAGGGAGGTTATAACTATTTTAGGAGGGTTGTTATATTTTTATCATACTTATATATAATATTGTATTTATCATGTGATTTTGTATTTAGTATATGGAAATTTAATAATATTATAATTATGTAAGGTGGTGTTTGTTTTTTCACAAAAGCTCTTCCTGACCTCTTTTGTCTGCGCCGCAAAGACCACGCGCAGACATTTAGGTCTGCAGAGTGTTTCATTTTCAGAAGACATTTCATTAAAAAAAGGTCTGCGAGACCTCTTTTTGGTGCAGATGTTAGAATGGGTCTTCTCACCTCTTCTTACCTCTTCTTCCTTTCTTTTTTCATTACATACACAAACCCTACACCTCATTCTTCTCCTCCATCCACAGACACCTTCTCACCGTCACTATCCCTCCACAGCCACCTTCCCACCGCCACCCTCCATTTCCGGTACAAGTCTCCCTTTTCTTTCCTGTTTTGTGTAACAACCCGTGTTACTGAAGTCAAAGTCAAAGTCAAGGTCAAAGTCAAAGGAAGAAAAGATTGCTAATTGTGATCTGTCACTCCTTGCTTAACTACGGATTTGACCACCTTGACTTATAACCAATTTTGTAATTAAATTACTTTAGTTGTATTATGTGGAGTACATGTTAATAAATAGCTAATCGACTTATCGCTAATCGCATTCGCAACCCGAATTACGCGTTCTGGATATTGTTTTACGTGTGTGTGCTTATTATGTGTTACTTGTGCATGTTATGTTTATGTTGAGGTGTTAATCGCAATCGCAATTCTATTGCATCGCAATCTAATCGCAAACGCTAAACGCTAAATGCAAGTTAGTTATAGTGATTGTATGTTAGATATAGTAGTTAGGTTATTTGCGTAACTAATGGGTAATACTATCGCATCGCTCACTCGAAAACGCAATCGCAACGCTCAACACGCAAATCGAAACGCCAAAACTCAACACGCCGGACACCTGGATTGAATGGCCAACCGATCGAGTGGCCATCCGATTGGATTGCCATCCGATCGGATTGCCATCCGATTAGTGTCCAATCCGACCCTGTGCTGCCTTTCCTCTTTTAGAAACCCTATAAATACCCCTCCTGCCATATCATTTGATGTGACAGCTCCCTCACTCGACCAGCCGCGTTCCAGACCTTCTTTCTCTTGATTTCTCGCGATTCTTGTAAGTTTTTCAACCTAAATCTTGTACTTCTATGATCTACACGCATTACTTCATCTTTTTCACCTTTGAATCTTCACTTTTAACCATGAAATCAGTGGATTTGAGGTGTTCTAGGGTGATGTCATCATGGAGTTCTTATAAACTTCAAGTTTTGGCCTCATTCCACCAAGAACAACCTAGATCTGAGAGATTTCCACATGAATAAACAAGGATCTTGCATAGACCTGAACATTTTCAAGGATAAAAGGATTGAAAGATACTTATCCAACTTTCTTTCAACTCTTTTACACTCAATGCACTCAAAACCGATAGAATCGGAGCTCGTTCTGATCTTCTACTCATTCTTAGTGAAGTGTTGGTTCAAGATCTGATTTCTATCTAAGGGGCAGCTAATTCCGGGTTAAACATGAACAACCGTCGCGAACCAGTAAACTGATCAGACTAGGGTGATTCCTATTCAATTGGATAACTTGGATCGTGATGGGGTTTCTGTTGTTTAGCACGTTGTCATACCGTCTAGAATCAACCGCAAAACTTTCCAAACATAACAAATCTTCAAGATGCAAAAAGATCAGATCGCGGCACGGATCGCCGTCCGATCGGATTGCCATTTGATCGAACCGCAATCCGATCGGATTGCACTTGAGGTTCAATACTTAAACAATTTTCAGCATGTTCAATGCATAGTCAATTCCAACGGATTGTCACCCGATCGGTAGATCATCCGATTGGATGTTGATCATGCTGTGAACTTTTTCTCTGAGGAATACCTCGCCGAACGGATCGCCTCCCGATCGATCGAACAACCTGAAAGGTAGAGCTACTTCTCTGTTTTCAAAATACTACAACGACAACTTCAAAGCCATTATACTCAAACACATCCATCCCTAACGAGTGTCAATCCGCCCGAATGGCCATCCGAACGGATTGCCATCCGATTGAATGGCCATTCGTTCGGATTGCCATCCGGCGGATGACCACTCGACACTTGTTCCACTTACATCGTTTCACGTGACGCTTATCGCCTATGCTATCATTCTGATCAGGCTAATCTCACTCTAGCGCTCCCTTCAATCCATTAAACTTCCATCGATGTGAGTATATTCGATCCCTTTTTGCTTTAAGCACTTTTGGGTGTTACATACGTTACTTATTCTAAAACACATCGAACACACAACGCAAACACTATTTATACACTTACCATTATTGTATGTTGTATGTGACTCGATGAATGCCTGTTTGTTGTGTTTACACATTGATTACTGTCTACCTACCTTAGCAACGATAATACTATAGCTTGGACTCAGCACCTGTTCACTCAGGGGTTGTTAAGGACAATACTTCACGTGTTCGCAGTGGTGAACATGTGATACGTACTCGCTACTCGCAGTCAAATCGCAGTCATTGGTATTGATAAGATCTTTGTCGATAACTTACATGCTTCACATTATACGTTGTACATGCTGGTTATGCGTAAACGCTTTCAAACTCTACTACTATACTATCAAACTTGTATGCTCACCTTTACACTACGTGTATTGACCTCTATTTTAACGTATGTGACATGTGTTTGAATGCTTAGGAATCTTGCTTGCTACTTGATGGAATCCAGTTTGGAGAGTCTAGAAACCAACGAACAAATTACTTATTTAAATCCGAGTTGTCGGAACAGTTTTTACTTGTTTTTGAGATATCTATGTCTGTAATAATTAAATGTTTGATGGGTTATGGTATGGGACATAATATTAACTATCTGATAATTTAGTTGTTATGGAATTTCTCTTGAACAATCTGTTTCGCTCTGTGTCGCGCCCCGATGTTTCCGCCATCGGTTGGGGTGTGACAGATTGGTATCAGAGCCATAACTATAGGGAATTAGGCAAGACTCGACCTAGTCCGGGTCGATGTCTTAGGAACGACCTAGTCTATGGTCTAAGTACCAACAGACCGACTTGCGCATACCCGGTATAGGTTTTGTACAAGCTTACTCGCTATTTCTCGCTCGAACTCGCTGTACTCTACACTCTTACGCGAACATCGCATACTACAGTTCTGCGCAAGACCAGCCTTACCTAAGGCCGGACACACACACCAAGGAACGATCTGGTTAAGACTACGTGTGAAAACCGCAAACTCTCAACCAGATCGCTCATTCGAATCGCTATTTTTATTATAAACACGAGAATTTGCGTTGAAACAGGAGTGAAATCCATACTTCGACGCAAATTTTCCCCTCAACTTCATCAAAACAGGAAATATAGTCGTTAAGTTAGAGGTGAAACCCAAATCTTGATGCCTTATTCCGCTTTTATTTGTGGTTTTACAAAACTCTTACCAAAGTCTCGACGGACTCCAACGACTCGAGTCACGCTATAACTGGAAGGATGCGTGCCGCTTGCCCGGATTGAGGCAAGAGCACAATCCTGAAGGCCCTAGTGTGCACTTCGAATCCTTGTGAATAGGCAAACCACTTTGGGTAGTCGATGTCTATCGAGCCGCAGACAATCTATTCTTGATTTTATGTGTTTTAATTCTGAGATTTGCCGCCGCTGACTCTGTGAATTATCGATTTTATGTGGAATTTTATGTGTTTAATATGCCTATTTGTTAGCGTTTTGAGATAAACAGTACGGTGGTACTGAGGTTTTCAATTTCATGCTTCTCGCTCCCCAAACCACACATAATTCACACCACGCGCCAACGAATCGCTAGTCTTTATTTGCAATCGCTACTCGCTAATCGCAATCGCTATACTTAATCACTATACGCTGATATGAAGGATAGGTGAATACGTGCAAAATACGTGTTTAGGTTAGCTTATGTGCTCATGTGCTTACGTGCTTATGTGCTTACGTGCCTATGTGCTTACGTGCTTATGAGCTTACGTGCTTATCTTCTTATGTGATTCTGTGGTTATGTGCCTACATGAATTTGTGAATGATTGTGTTCCTGAGCTTTATGGTAAACCGCTAGACTAGGATTAATCGAAATTGAGTTTGAGTCCTACGGCAATGTCTGTTGCAAACAATGTCGTCATCTGGACCACTTCCCTCCCTCGCTGCTAGACACAAGCTAGCTGACAAGCGACTCGCCTCTCTCGCCGCTAGTCAAATTGTTAAAGTAATCCCGCAAATCGTCAGTGAGTTGAATGAAAACGCTAGCAAGTCCTCGGAAGAATCTAGGACAGAATCTCCTAAGGCTACTTTTAGCTTCAAGCAGTTCAAAGCCTGTGGACCAAAAGAATTTACCGGCGAAGATGGGCCTACGGCCATGTTTCAATGGTTTGATTCGATTGAAGTCACCCTGCGTCAAAGTGGCTGCCCAGAAGATCTCGGTACTGTCAATGCTACCGGCGTCTTCTAATCCCGCGCTCTTGATTGGTGGACGGCCGAGAGGAACAAACGAGGAAACGATGCAGCTTTCGGATTGTCGTGGGACGAGTTGAAGAACATCATGATGCAAGAGTTCTGTCCTCCCCATGAACTCCAAAAGCTCGAGGATGAATTCTGGCACATTAAGCAGGATGGTGTAGATAATGCTGGTTTAACTGCTCGCTTCAAGCAGTTGAGTATCATCTGCCCTGGTTAGGTTACTACTCCCGAGATTACAATCAAGAAGTATATCCGAGCTCTTCCGGATTGCGTTGCTGATTTCGTTCACGCTGCAAAGACGACAACTATTGAGAAAACCTTCTTACTCGCTGCTGAGATAAACGACAAGCGAGTCAAGGCTGGTTACTTTGATAAAGCCTCCAAGAGTCTACATCAAGTCACTGCTACTTCCACCGCTGAAACTACCGCCGCCGCACCGTAATCTTCAAAGCTCTCGCGTCGCAAGAGGAAGAACAACAGCAGTTCCAGCAACAAGAACTGTGCAGTTACTGTCGCACCACTCCAAGCTGTGACAACCCAACCGCAAGCTCAACACCGCCAAGTAGCGACGCCTCTGGAAAATGCACAGCCAGCAAAGCATGCCTACACTGGACCACATCTGCTCTGCCCTACTTGTACCTACCATCACCCGGTTGGTATCGCATGCCGGTTCTGTGTTCACTGCAACATGTACGGCCATTTCACCGCAAACTGCCGCACTGGTTCTCGACAAGCTCCAGCTCCAGCTCAAGGTCAAACTCCTGCACCGCAAGCTCTACTCCCTGCTCCTCAAGGCCATCAAGCAGCTCCTGCACCCGCAGCTAATGCTCGAGCTTGCTTTGCATGTGGTGATCCCAACCACTTTGCAAACATGTGCCCCAACAAGGTAGTGAAACAAGGGCCCCAGCAGCAGCCACAACAACAACAGCAGTAGCACCAGCAAGCAGCCCGCGGGCGCGTCTTCAACATCAACGCCCGCCAGGCTCAGGCAGACAACAACGTGGTTAATGGTACGTTTCTCGTAAATGGTATATATGCTTCGTGTTTATTTGATACTGGAGCCGATAACTGTTTTGTATCGTTCGAATTCGAAAGACTCCTAAATCGTAAGCTCGTTAACCTCCCATCAACCTTCGACGTAGAAGTTGCCACTGGAAGAACCGTCACCGTTAGTTCTGTTCTGCGTGACTATACTCTCGATCTCAACGGTCACGTTTTCCCGATTAATATCATTCCGATGCAACTCGGTAGCTTTGATATCATAGTAGGCATGGATTTCCTTTGGGAAAATCATGCTGAAATTGTTTGCTTCGATAAGATGATTCGTTTTTCTCTCGCAAATGGTGACCAATTATGTGTTTATGGTGAAGTCGTTTCGAAGAAGTTACAACTCATGTCATGTGTCCAAGCTAGCAAGTACCTCCGCAAGGAATACAAAGCCTTCTTGGCTAACATTGTAGTAGCGGAGAAGGAAAAGAAAGGTAATCCTGGAGTAAAAGACGTTCCCGTAGTTTGTGAATTCCCCAACATATTCCCTGAGGATCTACCTGGTTTACCTCCCACACGTGATATCGATTTTCGAATCGACCTCATTCCTGGAGCCAATCCCGTTGCTAGAGCGCCTCATCGTCTCGCTCCTTCCGAAATGCGCGAACTCTCGAGTCAGCTCCAGGAACTACTTGATAAAGGCTTTATTCACCCTAGCACCTGTCCTTGGGGCGCGCCAGTCCTTTTCGTTAAAAAAAAGGATGGGTCGTTCCGGATGTGCATCGACTACATGGAATTGAATAAGCTTACCATCAAGAATCGATATCCCTTACCCCGAATCGATGATTTGTTTGATCATTTACAAGGTGCTACGTGTTTCTCGAAGATCGATCTACGCTCAGGCTATCATCAACTATGCATTCAAGAGGAGGATATACCTAAAACCGCTTTTCGCACCCGATACGGTCACTACGAGTTTGTTGTCATGCCTTTTGGTTTGACCAATGCTACCGCAGTCTTTATGGATCTAATGAATCGCATGTGCAAACCCTTTCTTGACCGCTTCGTCATCGTGTTCATCGATGATATCCTGATCTATTCCAAGTCAAAAGCCAAACACTTGCAGCATCTACGTTTGGTTCTTGAGTTACTCCAGGGAAACCGCCTCTATGCCAAGTTCTCCAAGTGTGAGTTCTGGCTGGAGGAGGTCCAATACTTGGGTCACATTGTCAATAGTCAAGGTATTCATGTCGATCCTGCGAAGATCGAGGCTGTTAAGAGTTGGGTTACACCCAAGAATCCGTCCGAAGTCCGCTCTTTTCTCGGACTAGAAGGCTATTATCGCCGATTTATCGAAGGTTTCTCTAGAATCGCTGTACCGCTTACTTCTCTCACGCATAAGGACACACCTTTTGTTTGGGGAACTAAACAAGAGGAGGCCTTCCAAACTCTCAAGGCAATGCTTTGCAACGCTCCCGTGCTCTCACTTCCCGACGGAAACGACGACTTCGTAGTATACGGCGATGCCTCTAACCTCGGTCTTGGTTGTGTTCTCATGCAACGAGACAAGGTTATCGCGTACACCTCTCGACAGCTCAAGATCCACGAGAAGAACTATACCACACACGACCTCGAGCTTGGCGCAGTTGTTTTTGCGTTAAAGATTTGGCGACACTACCTTTACGGTACTAAGTGTATGATCTTCACCGATCACAGGAGCCTACAACAAATCTTTGATCAGAAAGAACTAAACATGCGCCAACGCCGGTGGGTAGAACTTCTCAACGATTATGACTGTGAGATCCGTTACCATCCAGGCAAAGCAAACGTTGTCGCCGATGCTCTCAGTCGACGAAGCTATTTGCATAGCATTCGTAATGTTCAAGCCCAACATAATCTCGAAACCCTGATACGCGACGCCCAACATGCTTGTTTTACCGAACGAACCTTGAAGAAGGAAAGAATTCTCAATGATGGAGCTCAACTCGAGAATAAATCGAATGGTATCTTTCGTTATCTAGACCGAATTTGGATTCCCAAGCGTACAAATTTACGACAACTTCTGATGGACGAAGCCCACAAATCCCGATATTCTATTCACCCCGATGCTGACCAAATGTACCAGGACATGCGCTACAAGTACTGGTTGTCGGGTATGAAAAAGGATATCGCTCTCTATGTTTCGAAGTGCCTGACTTGTTCGAAATTCAAGGCCGAGCATCAAAGACCCTCTGGCTTACTCGTGCAACCCGAGATCCCGATGTGGAAATGAGAGAGTATAGCTATGGACTTCATAACGAAACTTCCGCGCACACCATCAGGTCACGACAGCATCTGTGTTATCGTTGACCGTCTCACTAAATCCGCTCACTTTCTACCGATACGAGAAGACTATAAGGTAGAACGATTAGCACGAATCTACACCGACGAGGTTATCTGTCGACACGGAACACCTCATGATATCATCTCTGACCGCGATGGTCGATTCACTTCGCGTCTTTGGAAAACGTTTCAATATGCTCTTGGTACTGCCCTCAATCTAAGTACCGCTTTCCATCCACAGACCGACGGTCAGACTGAACGCACGATTCGTACCCTTGAAGACATGCTTCGCTCGTGTGTCATAGACTTCGGTGGTAATTGGGACACGCACTTACCTTTAGTCGAATTGTCGTACAATAACAATTATCACTCTAGCATCCAAATGGCACCATTTGAGGCATTATACGGAAGAAAGTGTCGATCGCCTATTGTGTGGCACGAGATCGGATAAGCGCAACTTACCGGTCCCGAGCTGTTGCAAGAAACGACTGACAAAATCCTCCAAATTTGAGACAACCTACTGAAAGCTCGGAGTCGTCAGAAAAGTTACGCCGATAGACGCCGCAAGCCCCTTGAATTTGACGTTGGCGATCACGTACTCCTAAAGGTTGCACCTTGGAAGGGGGTGATCAGATTCGGCAAGAAAGGAAAGCTCGTGCCTCGATATGTTGGACCCTTTAAAATTCTGGAAAGAATTGGCAAAGTGGCCTACAGACTCGAACTACCGGAGGAACTGAGTAACGTCCACCCGACTTTCCATGTTTCGAACCTCAGAAAGTGCCTAGCCGAACAAGAATTACATGTCCCTCTCGAGGATTTCCAGGTGGACGAAACATTACACTTCGTGGAAAAGCCTGTCGAGATCATGGGCCGAGAAACCAAGGTACTCCGACGCTCACGCATTCCCATTGTGAAGGTTCGCTGGGAAGGCAAACGCGGTGCCGAGTTTACTTGGGAACTCGAAAGTGACATGAAGGCTAAGTACCCGCAACTGTTTGTTACGACTAATTCTTAAATTTCGGGACGAAATTTCCTTAAGTAGGGGAGACTGTAACAACCCGTGTGGTCAAAGTCAAAGTCAAGGTCAAAGTCAAAGGAAGAAAAGATTGCTAATTGCGATCTGTCACTCCTTGCTTAACTACGGGTTTGACCACCTTGACTTATAACTAGTTTTGTAATTAAATTACTTTAGTTGTATTATGTGGAGTACATGTTAATAAATCACTAATCGCATTTGCAACCCGAATTACGCGTTCTGGATATTGTTTTACGTGTGTGTGCTTATTATGTGTTACTTGTGCATGTTATGTTTATGTTGAGGTGTTAATCGCAACCCGAATTACGCGTTCTGGATATTGTTTTAAGTCGGACACCTGGATCGAATGGCCAACCGATAGAGTGGTCATCCGATAGGATTGCCATCCGATCAATGGCCAATCCGACCCTGTGCTGCCTTTCCTCTTTTAGAAACCCTATAAATACCCCAACTGTCACATCATTTGATGTGACAACTCCCTCACTCGACCAGCCGCGTTCCAGACCTTCTTTCTCTTGATTTCTCGCGATTCTTGTAAGTTTTTCAACCTAAATCTTGTACTTCTATGATCTCCACGCATTACTTCATCTTTTTCACCTTTGAATCTTCACTTTTAACCGTGAAATCAGTGGATTTGAGGTGTTCTAGGGTGATTTCATCATGGATTGACATCCGATCGAATGGCCATCTGTTCGGATTGCCATCCGACCGGATGACCACTCGACACTTGTTCCACTTACATCGTTTCACATGACGCTTATCGCTTATGATATCGTTCTAATCAGGCTAATCTCATTCTAGCGCTCCCTTCAATCCATTAAACTTCCATCGCTGTGAGTATACTCGATCCCTTTTTGCTTTAAGCACTTTTGGGTGTTACATACGTTACTTATTCTAAATCACATCGAACATACAACGCAAACACTATTTATACGCTGACCATTATTGTATGTTATACATGACTAGATGAATGCCTGTTTGTTGTGTTTACACATTGATTACTGTCTACCTGCCTTAGCAACGATAGTACTATAGTTTGGACTCAGCACCTGTTCACTCAGGGGTTGTTAAGGACAATAATTCACGTGTTCGCAGTGGTGAACATGTGATGCGCACTCGCTACTCGCAGTCAAATCGCAGTCATTGGTATTGATAGGATCTTTGTCGATAACTTACATGCTTCACATTATA
>JARYGA010045969.1:0-42216 GCA_030545235.1 Helianthus tuberosus | reverse complement strand
CCCCACGAAAACACTCTTGGACCAAAACACCTTAGTGTTTTCGTCAAGAGCGGGCCGGCGAAAAGCAAATGGGCTTCGGCCTAGTAGTGATCAATTTCGATGTTTTGTTATTAACCTTCACGCAAAAACTGTAACTAGCCAAAACCCTAATCACCTCTCTCTCGTTCACCTTTGAAACCCGACGGCAATCTTGTGTTCCCCGGAATCCTCTAGATCGATCAAGTTACTGTCTCGTTCATCGCGGTTAGTGTTAACCTTTATTTGATTAATTGATTTAAATCGGTTGTAGGCATGTATGATGTTCGATTTAATATGGGTATCACCACTGTAGAGAAACTATTGATGATCTGTACGAGTGAAAACAATATTGTTTATGCCTGCTGCTCATATTTGATCTGATGATATATATAGATATATGTGAAGGTTTAAGGAATGGATGATATGGTTTGTGTGAAACAACAATCTGATAACATGTAATATGCGGCTAGGAATGATGATTGTATGAATAGATCTGATTGAGTACATGATTGTTGCAGCCGATGTAATTATTAGACGATCATTAGGGTTTCTGTGTTTTGTAACTGTTGATGATGATGGACCAAACGAAATCACAAGGACCAGACGAAAACACCCAGTGTTTTCGTCAAACACTAAGCCCGACGAAATCACTTGGGATTTCGTCGACTGAGTGATTTCGCCAAATGGTGTTTTCGCCAAAAAGGGATTTCGCCACAAGGGGATTTCGTCCAAAGGGTTTTCGCCACTAAGTGTTTTCGCCACATATATGATTTCGTCACATTAAACCTGTTAAGTTATTAACTCTGTTAGTCACAGACCCTGTTAGTTTAATTACTCTGCTTGTTATTAACTTGGTTAAGTTTATTAACTCTGTTAACCTTATTAACTCTGTTAAACTTTGTAACTCTGTTAAGTGTGTAACTCTAATGGTTTGTTAACTCTGCTAGCTAATTAACTCTGTTAGTTTATTATTCCTGTTAAGTTTGTTAATCCTGTTAAGTTTGTTAACTTTGTTAAGTAGGTTAACTTTGTTAAGCTTGTTAACCCTATCAAGTATGTTAGTGAATAACCATGTTAGAATAAACTATGAAGGACATTTATGTGAAGCATGAATTGCATGAAATAGGTTAACTGCTTACGTGTTGCATGATGTTAACTACCAAACACACTTTGTAACATAGATTGCATGTGAATCTTTACGAACTGGAACTGATTGAGTATACGTGCATACTATAGGACTTGATTGACTGCTTGTGCGCACATAGTTTAGCATACCGTGCAAACCAAGGTGAGTTCACACTTTCTACAAGGCATGGGATTCCCAAGGGTTGGGAATGGGTTAGAGAACTAAAACGGAAACTACATATTCTCCTTGGGTAGGATATGTACAGCCATCCTCCATGGGTAGGATGCCAAGATTTAAACCTCGCGTATTCTTCTTGGGTAGGATACGTACGTTCGTCCTCCTTGGGTAGGACAACAGGATTAAACATACTGGACCAAAACTCTATCATAAGTCCCTATTTTTATATCGACTTAATCGCCGAGGCCGATGGCGAGCGGGTCATTAGTTAATAGCGCTATTAGGTTTAACAAACCTCATACCGTGCCGGTAGGACGGGCGTGTACTAATGGACTAAGGCAAAGGGTCAATGATGATAGACATTGACTTAGGGCACAACTTACTTTCGTTAGTAGTCGATATGGTACGGTCTGGTAATTCACATGGGAAGCCCCCACTAATCATTGAGAAGGTTTGGGAAACAGGGTTACTGATTAAAACGTGGTGTACAAAACGAACTTACGATTATTGAAACGAAATCAATACCTAATCAACCAACTGTGAACTCGCTCAACTTTGTTGTTGACTCGTTGTCACATGCCTTGCAGGTCGTTAGGTACTCATGGAGCTTGCACGGGGAGGCGTGGTCATTGTGGTACATGGAGTGTTATATACCATGTCAAACATTTGATACATTTGAACTTTTTTTTTTGGTTTAAACATTATGCTTCCACTGATTACTTAGACTATGTTTTCTTGGACACCAATTATATTGTGTTTGGGTTTTACATTTATTTATACGCTATGTTCAATATGATTGGTGGCTTGATCCTGGTCAGTCACACCTCCAAGCGGTGATACTCCGCATGTGGATGGGTGTGACAGATTGGTATCAGAGCCATTGGTTATAGTGAACTTGGTTTTAAAAAAAAGGGAAAACGTTTTTGTTAAAACCAGACTATAACCTGTACAGTGCTCAATGATCCACAACGACGCTTCGCTCCACGTGCAAGGCTCAACACTATAGGTGATATGATTTGTGTTTATATTGTCTACTTGCTAGTTACATAGTACATTGCTCATGGTATGCTTAGATGAACGTAACAGCTATTGTTTGAAAACACATGTGTGCTGACTCTCTTCTGTCATCGCACTTTCGTGAACCCCTCTCACTCATGTTTCCTTTGATATGAAGATCATGAGTGGACGTATCAGTATGACTCAAGCCCAGCTGTCGGCTTTAATCAATGAACAAGTTACTGCAGCACTCGCAGCCGCTCAGGCAGGAGGTCAACATGCTCAGCCTCATGCATGTACCTTCAAAACTTTTATGGACAGTCGACCTACTACTTTCAGTGGCACTGAAGGAGCGGTAGGCCTCCTCCACTGGTTTGAGAAGCTCGAATCGGTCTTCGAGATATGTGAATGCCCTGAAGATCGTAGGGTGAAATATGCTACTGGAACACTCGAAGGTGTTGCGTTAACCTGGTGGAAAGCACAGGTTCAACTGCTAGGGCTGGTGGTTGCTAATGCCACCCCATGGAACAGTTTCAAAGAACTGATCAAAGAAGAGTACTGTAGTCTTGACGACATCCACAAGCTAGAGGTAGAATTTTTCAATCTGAAGATGACGGGGTCTGAAATCGAGGCATACACAAAGAGGTCGAACGAATTAGCTATCCTGTGTCCCACTATGGTGGATCCTCCTATCAAGCGTATCGAGCTGTACCTTAAGGGTTTGGTGCCAGAAATTCAAAGCCACGTGACCTCAGCTAATCTTGGCACTATTCAGCAAATCATCAAGTTGGCTCATCGTCTCACTGATCAGGCAGTTGAGCAGAACACGCTGCCCAAACGAATTAGCGCTACTACTACTGATGCTCCCAGTGATAACAAACGTAAATGGGATGGGATCTCAAGCAAGGGTTCGACATCAGCTCAGTCTCAGGCTCAACAACGAAAGACAGACGATTTCAAGAGTCCCGTTTAGCAATCTTCAGGGGGTCAAGATCAGGGTCAGGGTGGATACAGGGGAAATCACCCAAAGTGTAATAGATGCAACAGACACCACAGTGGTCAGTGCAACAAGGGTCGTTGTCAGAGGTGTCTCAAGATGGGTCATTAAGCCAAGGATTGCAGGAGCGTGTGACCTGCGAATCAGAATCACCAACAGCAACAGCAAGTTCCACAAAATCAGCCGCAGCAACAGCAGGGTAACAGGGGATGCTTTCAGTGTGGTGCTGAAGGTCACTTCAAGAGAAACTGCCCCCAGTTGAACCAGAATCAGAATAACAACAACAATCAGGGAAACGGGAACAACAATGGGGGTAACAACGGGGGAAACAATGGAAACAATGGATCCCGGGGCCGTGCGTTCGTGACTGGTCAGGGTGATGCTAGGAATGACCCCAACGTCGTGATGGGTAAGTTTCTACTGGATAACTTTTATGTTAATGTTTTATTTGATTCGGGTGCCGATACCAGTTATGTGTCCTTAAAAGTTAGTCAAATGTTAAAGAGTGTCCCAACACTTTTGAACACCAAGCACATGGTAGAGCTAGCAAATGGTAAAAGTTTAGAGGCCACACATGTAGTTAAGGGTTGTAATCTCATCTTAGCTGGTCAGACCTTCTCTATCGACCTCATTCCTATTGTTTTGGGTAGTTTCGAAATCGTTATTGGTATAGATTGGTTATCCCAACATCGAGCAGAGATCCTTTGCAAGGAGAAGATTGTTCGCATTCCTAGTTCAAATAGAGGACCTTTAGTGATTCAGGGCGACAAGAGTGGTGCTGTTGTGGGCATCATTTCTTTTCTCAAGGCCCAGAAGTGTTTGCGAAAGGGCCACACTGCTATTTTAGCCCTTGTTACTGACACCTCGAAGAAAGAGAAAAAGATAGAAGATATCCCGATTGTGCATGACTATCCTGAGGTATTCCCTGAGGAATTACCTGGTCTTCCACCCCACCGACAGGTTGAATTTCAAATCGAGCTAGCCCGTGGAACAGCGCCAATAGCTCGAGCACCTTATCGGTTAGCTCCATCAGAACTTGAAGAACTGTCCACGCAATTACAAGAGCTCTTGGATAAGGGTTTTATTCTCCCTAGCTCTTCGCCATGGGGAGCTCCAGTGTTATTTGTGAAGAAGAAAGACGGTACCTTCAGAATGTGTATTGACTACCGCGAACTCAACAAGGTGACCGTAAAAATCGCTATCCACTTCCACGCATTGATGACTTATTCGATCAGCTGCAAGGGTCGAGCTACTATTCGAAGATTGACCTGAGGTCAGGCTGCCATCAACTGAGAGTCCGAGACGAGGATATCTCTAAGACAGCGTTCAGGACTCGTTATGGGCATTACGAGTTCCTGGTTATGCCTTTTGGATTGACAAACGCACCCGCAGTCTTCATGGATCTTATGAACAGAGTATGCAAGCCCTACCTGGATAAGTTTGTTATTGTTTTCATCGACGACATCCTGATCTATTCCAAGAGTCAGGAGGAACACGAGCCGCATCTACGACTTATGCTGGGACTCCTTCGAACAGAGCAGTTGTATGCCAAATTTTTTTGAAATATGACTTCTGGCTTCGCGAAGTCCACTTTCTAGGCCACGTGGTAAACAAGGATGGGATTCATGTTCATCCATCCATGGTAGACTCGATCAAGAACTGGCCTGCACCTCGTACACCAACGGAAATTCACCAATTCTTGGGTTTGGCAGGCTACTACCGAAGGTTCATCAAGGATTTCTCCAAGATTGCGCAACCTCTCACTTCATTAACCCAGAAAGGTGTCAACAATCGTTGGGGTAATGCACAGGAAACAGCATTTCAACACTTAAAAGATAGACTTTGTAGCGCGCCTATCCTCTCATTGCCACAGGGCATAGATGATTTTGTGGTTTATTGCGACGCTTCCATCCAAGGACTTGGTTGCGCGTTGATGCAACGTGACAAGGTCATTGCCTACGCATCGCGTCAACTTAAAGTTCACGAAAGGAACTACACTACGCATGACTTGGAGCTGGGAGCGGTTGTTTTCGCACTTAAGATATGGAGACATTACCTGTACGGTACCAAATGCACCATTTACACCGATCACAGGAGTCTCGAGCTTATCTTCAAGCAAAAGGAGTTAAACATGCGACAACGTCGATGGGTCGAACTCTTGAATGATTACGAATGTGCGATCAAGTACCATCATGGCAAGGCCAATGTTGTGGCCGATGCCCTCAGTCGAAAGGACACTACGCCTAAGCGCGTACGAGCATTACAACTTACCATCCAATCTAGTCTTCCTACTCAGGTTGAAGCATTAAAAGCAGAGAACGTCAGGGCGGAGTCCCTACGTGGGTCAAGGAAACGATTAGAACAAAAGAAAGACGGCGCTTACTACGTTACAGGGCGCATTTGGGTCCCACACTATGGAAACTTACGCGAGCTGGTGATGGATGAAGCACATAAGTCTCGCTACTCAGTACATCCTGGTTCGGATAAGATGTACCACGACTTGAAGACTACATACTGGTGGCCTAGCATGAAAGCCCACATAGCAACCTACGTTAGCAAATGTTTGACCTGTGCAAGGGTCAAGTCTGGATATCAGAAACCATCGGGCCTACTTCAATAACCAGATATACCACAATGGAAATGGGAGCAAATTTCCATGGATTTCGTTACTGGCCTGCCTAGATCTCAATGTGGAAATGACACTATTTGGGTGATAGTGGATCGATTAACTAAATCTGCACACTTCTTGGCTATCAAAGAAACGAATAAGTTCTCTACTTTAGCCGACATTTACTTGAAGGAAGTGGTTTCGAGGCACGGGGTGCCGACTTCTATCATATTAGATCGTGATGCACGTTTTACTTCTAAACTGTGGCAAGCAATGCACAAGTCCTTTGGCTCACGTTTAGACATGAGCACCGCCTATCATCCACAGATGGATGGGCAGTCAGAACGCACCATCCAAACCCTTGAAGACATACTTAGGGCATGTGTGATTGATTTTGGCAATGGTTGGGAAAACACCTACCGTTAGTGGAATTCTAGTATAATAACATCTACCACACCAGTATTCAAGCCGCTCCATTTGAGGCATTGTATGGGCGTAAATGCCGATCACCTCTTTGATGGGCAGAAGTTGGTGACAACCAGATCACGGGTCCAGAACTTGTAGTAGACACAACGGAAAAGATTGCACAAATACGACAACGAATGGCGGCAGCTCGTGGCCGTCAGAAAAGCTACGCTGATAAGCGTAGGAAACCGCTCGAGTTCCAGGTTGGGGATCGAGTGCTACTCAAAGTCTCACCTTGGAAAGGTGTAGTACGTTTTGGCAAATGAGGCAAACTTAACCCACGATACGTTGGACCTTTCGAAATCATAGAGAAAATAGGCAAGGTGCCCTACAAACTGAACCTACCCGCAGAACTCAGTGGAGTTCACAACGTATTTCACGTGTCAAATCTGATGAAGTGTCTGTCAGATGAGACCCTCATAGTTCCTTTGAAGGAGCTTACAATCGACAATCAGTTGCGATTCGTCGAGGAACCAGTTGAAATTACAGATCGAGATGTTAAGATTCTCAAGCGCACCAGAATACCTCTTGTTTGAGTTCGTTGGAACTCCCGTCGTGGCCCAGAGTTCACCTGGGAACGAGAAGACCAAATGAAACTCAAGTATCCCCAGTTATTCGGGAACGGTGCAACCACTACTGAGGCTGAAGCTACTGCGGAATTTAGGGACGAAATTCCAAACCAACGGGGGAATGATGTGACACCCCAAGAAAACCAGGAAACAACGCAACACAACTAGCTTCCTCAGTAACCACGTACTAAATTTCGGGACGAAATTTCTTTCAAGTTGGGGATAATGTGACAACCCGAGTTTTCAAGGTCTCTATTCGACTTAACTTAGTACTTATTTGCAAAGTGTGTTTTTAAATTTATTTGATGTGCAATATAAGTGTTGATTCATGGTGTGTATATTATGTGTGTATGTGTTATACATATCTTGTATTAATAATATGAATTGTATAATTATTAAAACATGGATTCTTTGCCAAACACCCTACCCCACGAAAACACTCTTGGACGAAAACACCTTAGTGTTTTCGTCAAGAGCAGGCCGGCGAAAAGCAAATGGGCTTTGGCCCAGTAGTGATCAATTTCGATGTTTTGTTATTAACCTTCACGCAAAAACTGTAACTAGCCAAAACCCTAATCACCTCTCACCCTCTCTCTCGTTCACCTTTGAAACCCGAAGGCAATCTTGTGTTCCCCGGAATCCTCTAGCTCGATCAAGTTACTGTCTCGTTCATCGCGGTTAGTGTTAACCTTTATTTGATTAATTGATTTAAATCGGTTGTAGGCATGTATGATGTTCGATTTAATATGGGTATCAACACTGTAGAGAAACTATTGATGATCTGTACGAGTGAAAACAATATTGTTTATGCCTGCTGCTCATATTTGATCTGATGATATATATAGATATATGTGAATGTTTAAGGAATGGATGATATGGTTTGTGTGAAACAACAATCTGATAACATGTAATATGCGGCTAGGAATGATGATTGTATGAATAGATCTGATTGAGTACATGATTGTTGCAGCCGATGTAATTATTAGACGATCATTAGGGTTTCTGTGTTTTGTTACTTTTGATGATGATGGGCCAGACGAAATCACAAGGACCAGACGAAAACACCCAGTGTTTTCGTCAAACACTAAGCCCGACAAAATCACTTGGGATTTCGTCGCCTGAGTGATTTCGCCAAATGATGTTTTCGCCAAATGATGTTTTCGCCAAAAAGGGATTTCGCCACAAGGGGATTTCGTCCAAAGGGTTTTCGCCACTAAGTGTTTTTGCCACATATATGATTTCGTCACATTAAACCTGTTAAGTTAATAACTCTGTTAGTCACAGACCCTGTTAGTTTAATTACTCTGCTAGTTATTAACTTGGTTAAGTTTATTAACTCTGTTAACCTTATTAACTCTGTTAAACTATGTAACTCTGTTAAGTGTGTAACTCTAATGGTTTGTTAACTCTGCTAGATAATTAACTCTGTTAGTTTATTATTCCTGTTAAGTATGTTAATCCTGTTAAGTTTGTTAACTTTGTTAAGTAGGTTAACTTTGTTAAGCTTGTTAACCCTATCAAGTATGTTAGTGAATAACCATGTTAGAAAAAACTGTGAAGGACATTTATGTGAAGCATGAATTACATGAAATAGGTTAACTGCTTACGTGATGCATGATGTTAACTACCAAACACACTTTTGTAACATAGATTGCATGTGAATCTTTTCGAACTGGAACTGATTGAGTATACGTGCATACTATAGGACTTGACTGACTGCTTGTGCGCACATAGTTTAGCATACCGAGCAAACCAAGGTGAGTTCACACTTTTTACAAGGCATGGGATTCCCAAGGGTTGGGAATGGGTTAAAGAACTAAAATGGAAACTATATATTCTCCTTGGGTAGGATATGTACAGCCATCCTCCATGGGTAGGATGCCAAGATTTAAACCTCACGTATTCTCCTTGGGTAGGATACGTACGTTCGTCCTCCTTGGGTAGGACAACAAGATTAAACATACTGGACCAAAACTCTATCATAAGTCCCTCATTTTATATTGACTTAATCGCCGAGGCCGATGGCGAGCGGGTCCTTAGTTAATAGCGCTAATAGGTTTAACAAACCTCATACCGTGCCGGTAGGACGGGCGTGTACTAATGGACTAAGGCAAAGGGTCAATGATGATAGACATTGACTTAGGGCACAACTTACTTTCGTTAGTAGTCGATATGGTACGGTCTAGTAATTCACATGGGAAGCCCCCACTAATCATTGAGAAGGTTTGGGAAACAGGGTTACTGATTAAAACGTGGTGTACAAAATGAACTTACGATTATTAAAACGAAATCAATACCTAATCAACCAACTGTGAACTCGCTCAACTTTGTTGTTGACTCGTTGTTACATGCCTTGCAGGTCGTTAGGTACTCATGGAGCTTGCACGGGGAGGCGTGGTCGTTGTGGGACATGGAGTGTCATATACCATGTCAAACATTTGATACATTTGAACTTTTGTTTTGGTTTTAAACATTATGCTTCCGCTGATTACGTAGACTATGTTTTGTTGGACACCAATTATATTGTGTTTGGGTTTTACATTTATTTATACGCTATGTTCAATATGATTGGTGGCTTGATCATGGTCAGTCACGCCTCCAAGCGGTGATACTCTGCATGTGGATTTTGGGGGTGTGACAGGTTAAGATTTGCATAAGAACCCGTCATTTGAACCTTGAATATTAGCAAACTAATATAATGTGATTTGCATGACATTTTGAAGGTAATTAACAAGTTTGTTTGATTAAATCGTAAACGGGTCAAAAGTGTTGAAAAGGGATTTCAAGCCGAGAGCTTGAAATCTGAATTTTTGAAGTAGTTTAATATCAGGTATTGACTCCATGAGATGGAGAATTAAATTACGAACGCGTAAGAAAAAGAATCGTGCAAAACAGACTTGTATAGCAAAAGTTATGCATGTTTTAAGTTGTTAAATGTTAATTTTCGTAGCTGGGAAAGTGCAGCAACAATGAAACAAGCCTGCTGTGAAAAACAGGCCGTCGCGCTACACGACGACATATCAACATTACGGTCGCGCGACGCGACCATCGTCGCGGGCCGCGAAGGATGACTAGAGAACGGTCGCGGGGCGCCACCGCCTATTATTTCAGAAATTTTGTTTCTTTTCTATTGTTGGCCCTTAGAACTTGATTATACGTGATTATACATGTCAAAACTAACAGTTTGTGTGGTTTTGGCAATAGGTGAATGCTCCCAAAATGTCCGGATGAAGATCAAGCGATTTACAAGAACCGAACACATCAAAATGAAGCTTCCGCACGGCGTTTTGATGTCGTTGTAAATGACGAACTTATATATATAAATTATGTTGTAAACTTTTAATTTGTAAAAGTTTTAAATTACTCGAATTTCTAAGAATCCTTAATAGTAATTACATGTTAAATTTTCGTTTTATATACGAAAACCTTTAAAATATCGGATTTACAAGATGAGTGTAACAAGTTGGTAATCAGAGCTCATGGTTAAAGAATAAAGTGTGTTCAGTTTGAGGCTTGATCGCAAATCTGGTAAGTACATGTATATCAATGGTTTAGTATGATTAAAGTGTTGAGAACAACACCTATGGTTATCGTGTAATACACGTTATACCAATAAAAATGAAATGGAGTAGATATAGTCAACGAAATTACACGCGTTGATGTGCATAGTAGTAAAGCCTTGTATTATAATACGGGCATCCATTAATGTCGAAATTACTAACTTTTGTAAATGTTTTAGTTGAAAGACACTCGCATATGAAGATAGCGAGAGTTTAACAAATCACGGATTTGATAGAGGAACGGTCCAAAGAGTATGCTCATCAAGGACCTAAATCGCGTGGCGATCGCGAACAAGGCTAATGGCAAGAGAAGCTCGTTAGGGCAAGCATTACCAGGTGCACATTTTAAATTTAATTGCACAAATAGTAATATGCAACAAATATGTAGAAATTGAAAGTTGCATATGTAGATTAAAAGACTTGGAAAAACCCGAGTAGAAAATATATTCAGGATATTGTTTCCAAGAGAAACAAATAGAGGCATTACTTACATGGGGTGTAATGTGAAAATTATAAAAAGGTCATGTATACCAGGTACTGATCGCTTACTCTGGCCAAGTAAGTGGTGAGCACGTGGTACCAAGAACTTTTTATGATGGACATGCTTACATCCGATGTAGTAAGAACGGGGTGAGTGGGACAAATTAAAAAGTACCCAAATGAATCAAATGAGCAAAATATTAGATAATAATGTAAACGCACAGCCGGGTGACGGAAGCGTATGACATTAGGATAATGAGCCCGAGTGAAGGGACAAATATTAATGTAAAATGATTAAGATATGAATTGGGGGGGTGTACTTACACTCGAACTAGGAGAATGCAAACATGTAAAACCCGGAGAATGTAAACATGTAAAACCCGGAGAATGCAAACATGTAAAACCCGGAGAATGCAAACATGTAAAATGATTAAGATATGCATTGGGAGGGGGTGTACTTACACTCGAACATGGAGAATGCAAACATGTAAAATGATTAAGATATACATTGGGATGGGGTGTACTTACACTCGAACTCGGAGAATGCAAATGTGTCTCTTAACGGGCCGTTTTTGTAAAACGTCAAACTTGAGGACAAAGTCGGAATATAAAAGTGAAGCGAAGTCTTAATGCATACCGGGAGGGTTGCAATAATAACGACTTCGGTAAAATACCCGGTTGATGGGTAAGGATTAAACACATGCGTAGACCGAGAAACGGGAACTCGGATGGAAAGTTAAAAGACTCGGGTTTTGAGTCATGACTAAAAGACGACAAGATAATGTAAATAGAAATTTTGATAAATTATGTTCAACTATTTTAAAGTTGAACAGGTCGAACAAAGAATGAAGTTGACATCCGTAAAGGATAAAATTTCACATGAATGAGTCAAACAGGTTGAATATAATATAATGCCGGATGGCATGAGTAAGCGCAAGCGGGATAACGGTAGCGTTAAAAGCAAAAGAATAATGAGCCCGGTAATGGGACATAATCAAATGCGGATATATGTAAACTGGATAATGGTGAGCATAAGATGAACCGACGCATAAATGACGTGAGAATTCATAAAGTTGAAAAATTTGTCCGAAAGAAAACAAATGTAGCCTTAGACTACGGTCAAGGTCAAAGGAAATACCAAGGCGAAAATAAATGATTTTGAACATAAAAAAAGGGGGTGCCTTAACACCATATACATATATAAATGTATATACCTTTGAATAAAGACTTGAATAAAAGATGATCTATAGGATTATCATAACCTACGAGATTATAAATGAGGCTAAGGTCTACGGGACCAAGAAGACCTTCGGGTCACAAATGGAAAGAAACGAATTGTTGGGGTCTCACCTTAATAAGGTAAAAATGTGAAAATACAAAGAAATATCTTACGAGGCTAAGCGAAAGAACCTACGGGTCAATAGTATAAAACAAGGAAACTGGTTGTAACTTCCCGCGTAAAATAATAACGGGAGATAAAGTTCGTATAAAAGCGATGGGTTTCGCTAAGTTAATTAAATGGGTTAAAAGCAAAGAGATTGTGAAAGGTCTGGTTGACAAAAGTGAAGAATCTTCACTAAAACATTTAAACGGACAAAAATGACAAGAATTCACAATTATTTAAATTGTGTTACGTCACCAAAGTAGATGAAGTCATTACCGAAATGACAACGGAATGGAATAAATCCTTGGACGAAAATTCCTTGGAATTGACATGAGCTCAAGAGAAAAACGTTAAACTAAAATTCAGTATTAGTGAGAAACAACGCTTTAACAAACACGAATATTATGAAACGAATTCGAAAAATGATTAATATGAAAGATATAAGTCTTGACACTGACAGGTGTAAGACGATATATTCGAAAAGTGATATTTTTGAAAATAAAAGTTGATATAAAATTTGGCATGGCGTGGCGTGATCACGGTCAAGAAGTGTAATGTGAAGTATAATCACATTAGAGCCGAGCGATAAATATTGCTAAGTTAATTAAACTAGTGGAAATAACGAGATTACTTTATTTCAAGTTGTATTATGTCGTATGAGATACGTAGATGATTAATAACCAAAAAGATATTACCACACTTTTCTGGTAACACTAACAATTGGTTAAAATATGAGCAATGCTCAATTGATTATCGAGAGCAAATGCATAAGTTAAATTCGATAAATTATGTAAGAAAAGGTTTCGAGGACGAAACCTCTTTAAGGGGGGTAGACTTGTAACACCCTGAAAACAGATTTGGTAATTAAAATACGTTAGTACTAAAAGACGGGTAAATTACCGTTAGGGGAAAAAGTAACCCGGTAAATATTAGGATTTTTAAATAAATAAGCCTAATATTAAATAAAAGCTAAACGAAAGCTTTTGAGAAAACAAAGTATGTGAAGAGGCCCGAGTTAACGGGACTTAAAATAAAACAGGTTATGACTATCTCGAACTCACTAAGCTAACTAGGAAAGTTTAACCTAGTTAATAAAACAAAATATTGTTGAAGACAAGTAGGTTGTAGCCTACTTACTAATTAACGAAACATGAGGGGCTAATAATGTTAAGTGAGAAACTTGGGTTATTAAAAATCAAAAATAAAAACACAGCACACAGTCTGTGTGCGTGATGGAGATCGACCAGGAAAACAAAAAAGGGGCTCAAACCCTAACTTCAGCAAAATCAAAAAATTGAAGCTTGATTCGAGCCCCAAATCGATGCATGAATATATAGAAACGATCACCTAGTCGTGAGCATCGTAAGGTATGTCGAATTTTTGATATTTATGAAGTTGAGAATTCTTGATGTACATAAGAAATTCGAAATTGATGTTGCATGATTGTGGTATGGATGATATTGAAGTGAAATAGTGTTTAGGAGTAAACCCTACAAAAGAATATATGGAAATCATGCCTAGCTCAAGTAAATTCAGATTTTGTTGATGCTAAATTCATGTATGAGATGTTTTTAGGGTTTTGATTGCTAAAAATTAGTGTTATGATGTCAAGAACATGCTTAAATTGAAAGCCAAATTCAAACAGCTCCTAATCAGAGTTTACAGCCGACTTGTATTGGCTGTAACCTGAACAAAACATGACAAAAACATGTGTTTCTTGAGTCGAAAACGTAATTCCAGGGAATATCTTTAAAACCCCACTAGAATCGCATTTTTTCGATGAAAATTGAGCGTTTTATGAATTTTTCCGTATCAAAGGTTCAAGCTGCGTTTTCTGACAGAATTTGCAGCCCATTACGAATGTCATAACTCAATTTAGGGATTTAGTTATGATCTCAAATTTTTACTGTAGATAGCTTTAAGTGATTAAAAGAATCGCCAACTGGAATTTCGTCAATCGGATTAATGAAGAATTTTTAAGAATTTTTCCGTAAGCTGCAGTCAGAAGTGACGAATCTGATTGCAGCTTAGTAAATGAATTTTTACGAATTTTTGGTAGAGAGTTAGATCTTGAAATTTTAACACAAGGCCTAACCCTCCCATAGGTATGCCACATAAAAAAAATCATAATTTTTGAAGACATGTAAACAGGTTAAACAAGTCATCAAAAACAGCCCATTTTCAGTGATATGAAATGCCTAAATGAAATCACGGCCTACTAGTTAGTATGTAAAATTTGATTTCGTTAAGAGTTCGGATGAAATATGCGTAAGTGAGTTCATTGAACCAAATGTGCATTTGAATATGTTAATAAGTCAATTGACTTTTAAAAAGTCAAACCGACCAATGATTAGATCGAATGATAATTTTGATATGGACGAATGATAAATTCGACATAAAACCCGTAGGATGGAATAGTCGTAAATGATTATGACTAATCTAACCGTCTTACGAATTGTGATGATGATAGTTTGACTCTAGACAAGCTAGATGAAGACTTGGGAAAGAAGCGGGTCAAACGGATCGAGTGCACGGAAGAAGAGCATAACCGGATGTAAGGTAAGTGAAACTTACACTTTTTGTAGAATATGTGTTTGTTCTAAAAGTTTCTTATACGATTAAGATGATATTCAAGATATGGCTCCGACACGAAACGATACGGGTCTGAGCATATCTAATGATGAAAAACTATGTTTTATGATAAAGAGGCAAAATGGTCATGAAGTGACATGAATAAAAATGGGTTTTCGAACGGCTACTTTATAAGTAAGCCTAAACGAGTAAAAAGGGGAAACGGTGACTTAGTCACGAACAAATAGATAAAAGTTGAAATATAGAACAACACTAAGCGACATAAGTCATGTCGGGCTAAATGCGTAAGGAAAAAGGGTTTAAGAGACATAGCTAAAGAGGTGAGAAATATGAATTTAGTTATTTAATGAAATGGTAAATAGATACCATTCCAATATAAGCGCAAAGTGTTTAAATCGTTTAGACCAAACGGGTCAAATGGTAATGTAGATACCATTTGACAAATAATGACTAATAAGTGCTTGTCGAGTCTTATGCGCACAGGATAAAATGGTTATGATTTAGCGGTGCTATGAATTAGCATATTATGGACGCAAGGTATTAAACGGGTCAATATGTTGATCCGAGCCAGGTACGCATATTTTATATTGTAGTTAGAAGCGATATCGCGGTCAATTATTGGCGAAAGCCCTTCGTCACAAAATGAAGGATTAAAATTGACCAAAAGTCACTGAGGGGTAAATAGGGAAAAACAACCTTTAAGAGTTGTTTAGAAATAAGCGTTTTGTTTAATTGAGTCCTTGGGATATGTGTAAATTGGAGAGAGGGTGTAAGCTAAAAGAAGCATGATTTAAGCTTAAAAGTGTTAAATACCTCGGGTCAAAATGAGTAGATATGCAAAACGGGTTAAGATTTGGATAAGAACCCGTCATTTGAACCTTGAATATTAGTAAACTGATATAATGTGATTTGCATGACATTTTGAAGGTAATTAACAAGTTTGTTTTATTAAATCGTAAATGGGTCAAAAGTGTTGAAAAGGGATTTCAAGCCGAGAGCTTGAAATCTGAATTTTTGAAGTAGTTTAATATCAGGTATTGACTCCATGAGATGGAGAATTAAATTATGAACGCGTAAGAAAAATAATCGTGCAAAACAGACTTGTATAGCAAAAGGTATGCAGGTTTTAAGTTGTTAAATGTTAATTTTCGTAGCTGGGCAAGTGCAGCAACAATGAAACAAACCTGCTGTGAAAAACAGGCCGTCGCGCTACGCGACGGCATATCAACATTACGGTCGCGCGACGCGACCATCGTCGCGGGCCACGAAGGATGACTAGAGAACGGTCGCGGGGCGCGACCACCTATTATTTCAGAAATTTTGTTTCTTTTCTATTGTTGGCCATTAGAACTTGATTATACGTGATTATACATGTCAAAACTAACAGTTTGTGTGGTTTTGGCAATAGGTGAATGCTCCCAAAATGTCCGGATGAAGATCAAGCGATTTACAAGAACCGAACACATCAGAATGAAGCTTCGGCACCGCGTTTTGATGTCATTGTAAATGACGAACTTATATATATAAATTATGTTGTAAACTTTTAATTTGTAAAAGTTTTAAATTACTCGAATTTCTAAGAATGCTTAATAGTAATTACATGTTAAATTTTCGTTTTATATACGAAAACCTTTAAAATATCAGATTTACAAGATGTGTGTTACAAAATTAGGTTATGAAATTTGTACAGTAGATGGCCACGGGTGTCGTAGTAATTCTCCAACTGGAATTTTGTCAATCGGACTTACGATGAATTTTAAATGAATTTTTCCGTGGACTGCACTCAGAAAGTGACAAATCTGATTGCAGCCCGTAAATGATTTTTATAAAATAATTGGTAATGAATTGGATCCCAATATTTTTATACAATAATATTTGGATCATTTAAAACATTCTGCAAAAATTTGGGAATTTTTGAAATAAGTTAACTATTTCATTAAAATGCCCGAAAACAGCCCAGTTTTGGATGTTAAAGCTGAAACGACATAAGTAGTAGTTTGCGTGTCTAAATGTCGGGTATGTTATCTGAGGATGATCTAACGTGTTATATGTCAATGAAAGTGTTGTGTGCAATATCTTATGCTTGCTTTTGAATGGTTATAGATGGGATGTTATATGGGCGTGAACTGTTAATGTGGGTGCGTATTATGTGATAGATGCGTGTAGGAACTTTGTGCTTTATTTAAATCCATTAATAAACTAAATGGTAATAATATTAGGACGTGATTGACCAACCTTGACCGTTAGCTAGTTTAAGAGTTCAACAGAGCAACCAAAGGTGAGTTCACACTTTCTATAAGGCATGGGATTCCCGGTGGTTTGGGAACGGGTTAAGAAACTAAAACGAAACCTGCATATTCTCCTTGGGTAGAATATGTACCTCCGTCCTCGGTTGGGAAGGACGACAACATTTAACCTACATATTCTCCTTGAGTAGATTACGTACCTCCGTCCTCGGTTGGGATGGACGACAACATATAACTTACTAGACAAAACTCTATCATGAAGTCTCTCATTTTTATATCGACTTAATCGCCGGGCCAATGGCGAGCGGGTCATTAGTTAATAGCGCTATTAGGGTTGACAAGCCTCACACCGTGCCAGAAGGACGGGCGTGTACTAATGGATCTGGGCACTTAGTCAATGATGATAGACATTGACATAGGGCACAACTTACTTCAGTCAGTTGTCGATATGGTAACGGTCTAGTGGTTAAATGGGGTAGCCCCCACTGGTTATGGTTTGGGAAACAAGGAACTGATTAACTACTGGTTTTCGAATGAACATATGGTTTTTGGAACAACTTTAAAATGGACATCCAACTGTGAACTCGCTCAACTTTGTTGTTGATTCATTGTTACATGCCTTACAGGCCTTTAGGTGCATATTGATTAGAACTTGCTGTCTGGGAGGCTGGAGTGGTCATGGGTCGAGATACATGGAATCGCAACACAAGACTAATGGTTTTTACATGTGGTTTATAAACACTTAACGAATGAATTATGCTTCCGCTGTATACTGTGAATTATTTGTAAAGTTGTAACGCTTAATGTTAATAAATGAAAGTTTTATTTAAATATACCTATGAGTTCAATGTGATTGGTGGCTAGATCCTGGTCAGTCACGCCTCCTGTGGTGATACTCCGCTTTTGGATTTTGGCGGTGTGACAGATTGGTATCAGAGCCATTGGTTATAGTGAACTTGGTTTAAAAAAGGGGAAAAACGTTTTTATAAAACCAGACTATAACCGAACAGTTCTTAAAACGTGAATTCGACCATGACACTCTGCTCCAGATTTCAAGGTTCGTCCTTCTTACTTGTTCCATACATTACGTGACTAGTACACATTTGTTTATGATGAAACATACGAACACACACTCATCACTATAACATGATGGCACGGATTGCTTGCTTACCTTTTGATGTGTTGATAGTATGCCATAGCCCTTGGATTTTTGTGATCTTATTACTTTGACGACCTCCGCTTGACATCTGAGTTTGAGGAACCATTTGACATGAGTTAGGAGGAACTGAGATGAGCGTGCAAATCGCTATATTATTGTGGGTGCACACATAATAATAATGTGGGGTGCATGTGAGTCCCAGTGAGCCTTAACAAGTGGAAAATGGGTTCTGTTCCGTTATTTGATCGATGTGAAACATAACAAACCTATAGGGGTCATAGCAGTGATTGTCCCCTACTCGAACGTGAACTTTTCATTCATCTCTGGATCCTTTCGAATCTCGATGCTATCAAGTATTACCTGAACACCTAGCGAACCGTGTAGAATGTTAGGTGCTTATACGAACGTCCCTGAGTTGGATGTCGCAGCGTCGAATGATTGATTGATACCTTTCTTACTCCTCTTCGTTTGCTGGAACTCATGTATTGACATCTTAGATCCCGAAGTGTGATCACTTCTGTAATACCCTCGTAACAGACCGTGTATTACTCAAGCAACTTGCAACATCAATGGACAGGAGGATGAGCGTAGTACTTTACCAACCTCAGTACTTTGACGACCCTGATTACCGGTAACGAGCACCAGCGAATTGGCTTCAATCGAATCCTAAACCCTTGTCAGCGACTCATGGGAGTCAACTCTTACGAATGAATCAGGACATAAGCAATGACAATCGACTATAACGTGGAATGTGTAACTGCCAGCACAGTGAGTAGCACTTTAGGACGTGGCTCAGAATGTGAAAAGATGGACCTTGATGGTGAAGAATCGTAGGGCTTCCATTAAAGCAACGACATTGGGAGCAGCAGTCACAGCGACAACAAGGTATTCGTAACCCTAGCCTACAGTATGGAAATAAAGGTGCCTACAACATGGATTGGCCGTGGTTAAGTTAAGTAGACAACGACCAAAGGAACAACGACAGTACTTGAAATCCTTGTAATGAAAATAGCAACACTGGAGATGATGCTCATGGAAGGGCATTTAGGGTAGACGTGGGTGACGCCAGGATGGTGGAAACTTGGAAGCTTATATGGGTAGCTAATCGCTTCGTCTCTGTCCTGTTTAACCCTGATGCTTCTCGAAAGGCTGATGGCAGGTCAATTGAAGCATCATATGTTTGTAGGGATGCAAATTCAACCGAGTGGGACAAGTTTTCGACATCAATCTTCCTTCTACTACCCACGATGGTGTTAATGCAGTAGTCAGTGTGGGTTGGTTAACCAGACATCGCGCAGTTATACCTTGTTAGGGGAAAGTTGTCGTCTGTAATAAAGCATCCGAGTGGTGCAGAGGTTAGCATCAATTCAACAGTGAAGGCCTGAAGTGTCCACGGAAGGATTACCCCACCATGATAGCACTCGTTACCGATTTCGAGGCTAAGGAAAGGAGAATCGAGGATCCACCAATTGTTCGTGATTTCTTTCTAAGTGCTACAGAAGAACTATCCGGTTTACCTTCACATCGTCAGGTGGAAGATCAGATCGGTATCATGTCAGAAGCAGCCCTTGTTACTAGTATTCCTTATTGTCTTACACCAGGAAGGTTGCAGGAACTGCCTAATCAACTTCAGGAACTATTGGACATGAGTTTTATCGGATCTAGTTTTTCTCTTTAGGGAGCCCCAGTTATACCAGTGAAGATAAGCCTTTTCGTATGTGTACCGATTATTGAGAACGTAACAAGGTTACAGTTAGGAACCGCTTGTCTCGACCATGTATTGGCCACCTGTCGACCAGTTGCGAGGAACAAGCTTCCATTCGAGGATTGGCTAGCAAACGAACTGTCATCAGATGGAAGTCCAAGAGGAGAATGCTTTTAGAATAGCACGTCGAACGCAATGCAGCCATTTCAGTAGCTTCAGGGATTACATGAATTGACTGTAATTGTTGACAATGTTCTGAATCATGACCAGGAGAAAGGAACACCATGGGTGGCATTTGTATCTTATTTTAGAACTTCTGAGGGAGGAGCCACTCCGCGCAAAGTCTTGTTAAATATAATTTATGGGTTCGAGAGGTACCTTTTGGACATATAATCAACGAAGTGGGAATAAGCATGGATCTCGCTAAGACCCATTTTGGTTAAAACCGATCGACACCAAAGATTTATGCGGGGACACAACAATTCCTTGGTTTCGCTAAATACTATCGAAGATTCATCGAGGGATTTTCGGAAATTACGCTGCTGCAACCTCTTTCGCACAGCAAGGTGCTGTGTTCGTGGAAGACAAACAGGGGGACATCTTTTCAGCTTTCGAATTCCAACTCTTCAATGCACTGAGCATCGTCTTTACCCGAGGGTGCGGGTGATTTAGTGGTATACCATGATGGTCCGAATCAGAGTCCAAGTTACACACCGACGCAACACGGGAGAGTGATGACTTACGCGATGGAGTTACAAAGAGGAACTGCACGACACACAACTGGCGGTGAAAACCATGGCCTTGGGATTTTAGATGGAGGCATTACTTGGACGGTACTAGATGCTTTATTTAGACCGATCTCAAGGGCCTCCCGTGTACCTTGACTTCGAAAGAGCTAAATTAGTTAATGGCATCGCTGGAGGAAACTTTAGGTTGATTACAACTATGAAACTTGAACGTGCACGAGCTTTGCAGCTCACTATCGACTCTAACTTACCTGATCAGACTCGCTCTGTTCAAACTGTAGAACTGAAGGAAGAGGATTTTCAAGTTGAACCCATGCGGGGCATGGAGAAGCAACCTTTGACAGCTCGGACGATACTCGTTACCTCATAGAACGAATGTGGGTCTCATTATACGGCAACGGTAGGGAACTTGTGTTGAGCAAAGCACACCGGCTTCGATATTCTAGTCGTCTGGGTTTTGATGAGAGGCATTAGGATTTATAAACCTTGTACTGGTAATCGGGCATGAAGGCCCACCTAGCTAGGTATGGGAATGACGTTTGACTTGTAGGAAAGTCAAGGTGAAGTGTTAGCAACCAGAAACACCTATATGGAAAGAGAAAACAGACTGCCATGGATTTAGTCGCTAGTCTACTTACAACTCGAAACGGAAACAATATCACCTGGATGATCATTGATTATCTCACGTAACCAGCACACTTTCTAGCCATCAAGGAAACGGATAAGTTTTCTACACTTGCAGTTATCTACCTGAAAGAAGTGGTTGCTAGGCACGAGGTGCGAACCTCCATTATCTCTGATCGCGACCCACGATTTGCATCTGATTTGTGGCAAGCGAGGCCCAAATCCTTTGGCTTACGTCTAGACATGAGCACAGCATATCATCCACAGACGGATGGGCAGACTGAATGCACCATCCAAACTCTTGAAGACATGTTTCTAGCATGTGTAATCGACTTTGGAAACGGCTGGGAAAGACACCTTCCTTTAGTGGAGTTTTTGTATAATAACAGTTACCACACCAGCATCCAGGTTGCTCCGTTTGAGGCATTGTACGGACGGAAGTGTCGATCACCTCTTTGTTGGGCAGAAGTTGGAAACAGCCAAATCACTGGCCCAGAACTCGTTGTAGACACAACAGAGAAGATTGTTCAGATACGACAACGAATGGCGGCAGCTCGTGACCATTAGAAAAGCTACGCTGATAAGCACAGGAAACCACTCGAGTTCCAGGTTGGGGATCGAGAACTACTTAAAGTCTCACCTTGGAAAGGTGTAGTTCGTTTTAGTAAACGAGGCAAACTCAACCCGCGATATGTTGGACCTTTCAAAATCACTAAGAGAATTGGCAAGGTGGCCTACAGATTGAATCTACCCGAAGAACTCAGTGGAGTTCACAACGTATTCCATGTGTCGAATCTGAAGAAGTGCCTGTCAGATGAAACCCTCATGGTTCCTTTCAAGGAGCTCACTATCGACGACCAGTTGCGCTTCGTCAAGGAACCGGTGGAAATTATGGATCGAGAGATCAAGACTCTTAAACGTAGAAAAATACCCATTGTTCGAGTTCATTGGAACTCGCGCCACGGCTCAAAGTTTACCTGAGAACAGGAAGACTAGACGATGCGCATGTATCCCCAGTTGTTTACAAACAGTACTTTCAGCACTAAGGCTACAACCGAATTTCCGGACGAAATTCCAAACCAACCGGGGGATGATGTGACACCCCGTGAAAAACGCTCAACCGCACTAGCTTATTCGGTGACTGCATGCTAAATTTCGGGACGAAATTTCTTTCAACTTGGGGATGATGTGACAACCCGAACTCTTGAGATAAAAACCATTAGTTTCGCATCTATATTCCAAATTATATAACGATCTTATTCGATGAATTTATTTTATACTGATCTAACTTGTAATGTACAAACAAATATTGAAATAACATGCGTATCGGGTTGAACCAATCCGAACCGTTTGAACCGTGGCTTAATTCACGTAACTCGAACCTATAAGGCATGAACCATAACTTGATTAGTATTCATCATATTAGCATTATCATAATACATTAGATTAGTTGATTCGTTATATTTATTAGTTGATTTATTATATATGTTTAAAAAAAAAGTAACTAAGTTAGTAAATAGTAAGTTAGTAAATTAATGTTGCAACAACCATATTGCCGACATCCCTTCCCCCTTTCCTACGATGGCAGCCCAACCAAACTCACCCATTTTAAATGGGTTTAAGCTCTTTTGGTCAAAAAGAAAACCCCAACCGTCCCAAGCAAAAAAAAATCCCTTATGTTTATACATATTGCATGTGCGTGTAGTCCGTTATCACCAAATCACAAACAAGAAACCCTAAAACAGCAACCTCAAGTCTTCAACCCTAAACAAACAAGAAACCCTCTGTTTTCTATTCTGGTTCGACGACACACAAGGCTACGAATTAGCGAATCGAGTTTGCATCGGCTACACGCCATATCTTAACTCTCGGTAACACCTTAATATTTGTTTTCGTTTGATTAATCCTTGATCAATCCCTTGTATTTATGGCTGCGTTTTCAGGATGATGATGAGTGTCGATGTTATGTGCTAATACATGTGATCTATATGTTAGGAAATCACAAATTTAAGATGGTTAGATCGATTATGGTTGTGGTTAGTCGCTAGGGTTTTGAGTATGGATTAAATCCGGATAGTTCTTGATGTTTTAGTGTTAGATAATCTGTGTTTTGATGATAACCTACTGTAAGTGTGTATATGGGTCGTTGTTCGCTAAACATGTTAACAGAATCACTCGAACACGCATTAGAAAGTTAAGAGCTAAAACAGGGAATCTGTCCAACGAATTCAGCCAACTTCAGTTGGCTGTAAACGGACCGTTATAATTCGAAAAATTGATTTTCTGAAGTCTAAATTATATGTTTTCGAAAAACGAATCAAATGGCACTGGAATCATAATTTTTTTGAGGTCGTTTGCTATTTTTGAAGGTCCGTTTTGTACAGCAGCAAAAGCTGCATTTTTACTGCAGAAAATGTGTGTTATGTTTCTCGTCATAACTTGATATCTATAGAATTAGGTTATGAAATTTGTAAAGTAGATGGCCACGGGTGTCGTAGTAAGTCTCCAACTGGAATTTTGTCAATCGGACTTACGATGAATTTTAAATGAATTTTTCCGTGGACTGCAGTCAGAAAGTGACGAATCTGATTGCAGCCCGGTAAATGATTTTTATAAAATAACTGGTAATGAATTGGATCCCGATATTTTTACACAATAATATTTGGATCATTTAAAATATTCTGTAAAAATTTGGGAATTTTTGGAATAAGATAACTATTTCATTAAAATGCCCGAAAACAGCACAGTTTTGGATGTTAAAGCTGAAATGGCATAATTAGTAGTTTGTGTGTCTAAATGTCGGGTATGTTATCTGAGGATGATCTAACGTGTTATATGTCAATGAAAGTGTTGTGTGCAATATCTTATGCTTGCTTTTGAATGGTTATAGATGGGATGTTATATGGGCGTGAACTGTTAAAGTGGGTGCGTATTATGTGATAGATGCGTGTAGGAACTTTGTGCTTTATTTATAACCATTAATAAACTAAATGGTAATCATATTAGGATGTGATTGACCAACCTTGACCATTAGCTATTTTAAGAGTTTAACCGAGCAACCAAAGGTGAGTTCACACTTTCTATAAGGCATGGGATTCCCGGTGGTTTGGGAACGGGTTAAGAAACTAAAACGAAACCTGCATATTCTCCTTGGGTAGAATATGTACCTCCGTCCTCGGTTGGGAAGGACGACAACATTTAACCTACGTATTCTCCTTGAGTCGATTACGTACCTCCGTCCTCGGTTGGGAAGGACGACAACATATAACTTACTAGACAAAACTCTATCATGACGTCCCTCATTTTTATATCGACTTAATCGCCGGGCCAATGGCGAGCGGGTCATTAGTTAATAGCGCTGTTAGGGTTTACAAGCCTCACACCGTGCCGGGAGGATGGGCGTGTACTAATGGATCTGGGCATTTAGTCAATGATGATAGACATTGACGTAGAGCACAACTTACTTCAGTCAATTGTCGATATGCTAACGGTCTAATGGTTACATGGGGTAGCCCCCACTGGTCATGGTTTAGGAAACAAGGAACTGATTAACTACTGGTTTTCGAATGAACTTATGGTTTTTGGAACAACTTTAAAATGGACAACCAACTGTGAACTCGCTCAACTTTGTTTTTGTTTCGTTGTTACATGTCTTGCAGGCCTTTAGGTGCATATTGATTGGAACTTGCTATCTGGGAGGCTAGAGTGGTCATGGGTCGAGATACATGGAATCGCAACACAAGACTAATGGTTTTTACATGTGGTTTATAAACACTTAACGAATGAATTATGCTTCTGCTGTATACTGTGAATTATTTGTAAAGTTGTAACGCTTAATGTTAATAAATGAAAGTTTTATTTAAATATACCTATGAGTTCAATGTGATTGGTGGCTAGATCCTGGTCAGTCACCGCCTCCTGCGGTGATACTCCGCTTGTGGATTTTGGGGGTGTGACACTTCACCCTGCTCATAAGTTTTAGTTAGATTCAGTCGAGTTTCCATGGCTTTTTGAAAACTTCCCAGAAATGAGAAGTGAAATTACTATCTCGATCAGATACAATAGATAACAGGATTCTATATAACGAGACTATTTCGTCTACATACAACTTAACTAAGCATTTTATACTAAAGGTTTCCTTCATTGAGAGGAATTGTGCTGACTCGGTTAGTCGATCCACAATCACCTAGATTGTGTCGGTACGATGTATTCTTTTGGGAAATTTGGTAACAACATGCATTTGTCATTAATCCCATTTCCATACTGGCATTTCTATTTGTTGAAGTAAACACAAAAGGTTTCTAATGTTCAGTTTTAACTTGGTAACATATTAAATAATTAGAGACATAACTTGCTACATCCTTTTTCATTCCTATCTATCAGTAATTCTTATTCAAACCTTGATACCTCTTATCACTTCCATGATGCATCATATACTTAGTTTTATGAGCTTCTTCGAGAATCCTTTCTCAGAGGTTTCCTTGAATAAGCACTCAAATTCTCCTTGGATTATGATCACTTCTCCTGTTGTCTTACGAATCTCAACAAAATTCTGATTACTTAAGATTTGAGCATGATTGGATGCTAATTATTCCATTTCTAACACTACATTGAATCCAACGAGGTTCATATGAAGTAAGGTAGCACTAAGTTTGTATCCTAGCAATTTCATCTTATCTTCCTGAAGTACTCCACGAATATTGGTGGGATTCTAGACTTGCCTACGTTTGATTGATTACTTGACAGAGCTTAATATTTATAAAACTTTGGTTCGCACCAGAGTTAAATAATACTTTTGCGTCAACATCATGTACAGGAAATGTATCAACAATCACCTCAGGAATCATGGTTGCCTCTTATGCTATGAGAACAATGCCCTCGCGTTCCTCTTGGGATCTACGGTTGCTTTCGTCCTGTTTTCAGGTGTCTATGTTAGTTTCTGAAAATCTTGACGAATATGATTTGTTTCCCTAATGGAAACATGTACGACTCTTTTTTCCACGTTCTTCTTCCTTGTGTTCAGGTATCAACTCAATGGTTAAAGTATTTGCTAACTCGATCATATTGCAAATGGTTTGTGGTCTGACCGCCGTTATCAGATCACAGATCTCACAGACTAGTCTCAAATAAAATGAGAAATTAGTACATATTCTGGTGAAGTCGGATATAGTACCCACCTCACATATCCGAAGAATTTTGTTGCCATTTGTTCCTTTTATGAAGCAAATAGAATTTCCTTTCTATCGGTTCTTTTACTTCTTTCCATTCTATGGCTTATGTCATGATCTTATGTTTGGAAGATCAGGTCTCACTATCTTAATGCCTTATTTTTGAAGCATACATTACTTCATCATTCTCAGGGTATATACTAATGGTTTGGACAGCTTTAGTTCTTTGCACCCCATGCTTTGCCGTAACAACTTCTTTATTACTGGTAATCTTAGTAGGATTATAGGTGAAGAATGTCTTTGTAAGTGTATCTGGTCGTAGGTTACTCTCATCTTCTCAAGAGTTCTCAATGAAAGTAGAATTACTCTCATTAGCGTAAGTTTTAGTTGTATGTTTTGTGCCTAGCACAAATTTTTGTTATAAGTTTCCTGCTAGCGTTGAAAATCTAAGGTAACGAATTAGAAATTCTTATACTTTTGATGGCGTCCCAACTTAAATAATTCCTATTGTTCATCTGTCAGTCACACGCCTCACGGTAAAACTCCGCATGTGGATTTTGAGGGTGTGACAGATTGGTATCAGAGCCATTTGTTATAGTGAACTTGGTTTAAAAACTTTTAGGGAAAAACCAGACTATAACCTTTTTTCTATATTGAACGATCCGCAACGACACAACACTCCAAGTGTAAGTCTCAACATCTTAGATTTGCATAGTGTACGTATGTGCCTACTTATTACTTACTTATTGCATTACATATTAGTTATGCCTATTCCCTGAGAACCTAACGGTAAGGAACCAATTAACCCTAACACATCTCCTTCTAAAGCTAAATCTTTCCTTGGCTTGAGGAGGACTACACGTGAGCAACGACTCCTACAAATGCCCAAACTTGAAAAGCCTGGAGTGGGGCCTAGCAAGAAGTTCCAAGGACTAACACTCGAAGAAGATCCGGAGTGGGCACTGGGAGGCAGTGATGACGAAGGATCAGTCATTTCATCCGCCGGTGATGACAATTGCCATCGCCATCTATCGTTTCGCTTCCCTACTCTTTTCCATTTAACTTAGATGAGGAGGGCTATTCCTTATCCAACAATTGATACTAAACTTAATATTTGATTTAGAACTCATTTGTGGAACTTACAAACGATTCTAATGAAAAATTTCATTTGGATATTATGCGTTGTGGTTAAATCTTCTTTTACTTTACTTATGCCATTATGATGAATCATATGCGCTATATTATTCACATTTTGTGTTTTCTGAATGTAAAGATAATGAACGGACGTGGCAGAGGACGTGGCGGCATTAACATGACCCAGGACCAGCTCACGACCCTGATTAACGCATGAGTTGCTGAGGCTCTAGCGGACCACCCAAAAGGTAAATCAGTCAACCCGCACTAACATGTCCCTATGTCATCTTATCGTCCTTATTCTAAATCCGCCTTACTCTACGTTAGAGGTCGACCAGCTCAACCCTGAGCTTGTACCTTTTAAATGTTCTTGGATTGTAAATCGCGCTTCTTCAACGGCACTGAAGGGACAGTGGGCCTTCTACATTGGATCGAGAAGGTAGAATCTGTTTTTAAGATGTGTGATTGCCCTGTCAACAATCGAGTCAAGTATGCAACCGGTACGTTAGAAGGAAACACGCTATCCTGGTGGAATGCGGAAGTACAGATGCTTGGATTGGCGGCTGTCAATGCTACTCGATGGAATGACTTTAAGGATCTGCTGAAAGGGGAATACTTCCATAGAGATGATATATAGAAGCTTGAGGTGGAGTATTACAACCTTAAGATGGTCGGGTCTGAAATCAAAGCTTACACTAAAAGGTCCAACGATTTGGCTGTTCTATGTCCCTATATGTCCGAGCCTGCTTACAAGCGAATTGAGCTTTATCTCAAAAGCTTAGCCCCTGAAATTCAACTCTTGGTGACTTTAGCTAACTTAACCACGATTCAACGGATCATCAGATTGGCACACCGACTCACAGACCAAGAGGTCGAGCAGGGCAAGTTGCCCAAGCGAAACACCTTTGTCCCCGATACTTCGACTGACAACAAGCGTAAGTGGGATGGCAACCAAGGAAAGGGTTCTAGCTCCTCTCAACCTAAATCGCAGCAGAGAAAGTTCGAAAACAACAAGAGCTCTGGCTAGCAGTCTTCAGCTAATCAGAGTCACAAGGGTTACCAATGGAATTAGCCAAAAGGTGACAAGTGCAATCTACACCACCATGGGCAATGTGAGACGAACCATTGTCAGCGGTGTGGTAAGCCGGGACATACGGCAAAGGATTGTAGAAGCCAGTACCCAATAAAAGAGAACCAGCAGCAATAGTCAGTGCACCAAAATCAGAGACCACAACAACAGCATGGTAATGGTAAGGGATGTTACCAGTGTGGAGCTGAAGGGCATTTCAGGAAGGATTGCCCTCAATTGAATTAGAACCGCAACAATAACAGCAATGGCACTGGGAATAACAACGACAACAATGGCGGGAATGGTGCAAAAGGTCGAGATTTTGTTATTGGCTCGGGTGAAGCAAGGAACTATCCTAATGTTGTGACGGGTAAGTTCCTACTTGACAACTACTTTGTTTCTATACTTTTTGATTCTGGAGCCGATTCTAGTTACATGTCACTAAGTGTTAGTAAGATGCTTAAGTCTACCCCAACTCCTTTGAACTCTAAACACGTCGTCGAGTTAGCCAATGGTAAAAACATCGAGGCTACTCACATCATCAATGGCTGTAAGCTTGTGTTATCCGGTCAGAGTTTTATTATCAACCTCATCCCTATTGTTCTTGGAATTTTCGATGTTGTCATCAGAATAGGTTGGGTATCCCATCATCGAGCTGAAATACTCTGTCAGGAGAAGATTGTCCGCTTTCCTCATTCGATCGGCGAACCCCTTGTTATTCGAGGCAAGAAGGGTGGTGCTGTGGTAGGTATCATTTCATTTTTGAAGTCCCAGAAGTGTTTACGAAAGGGCCATACCGATATTCTAGCTCTCGTCACTGATGTTCGAACCAAAGAGAAAAAGATCGAGGATATCTGTTCGTGACTTTCTTGAAGTTTTTCGTGATGAGTTACCTGGTCATCCACCTCACCGTCAAGTCGAATTCCAAATTGAGCTAACTGCTAGAGCGGCACATATAGCTCTTACACCTTATAGACTAGCTCTAAACGAACTAGAGGAGTTATCCAATCAATTGTAGGAGCTACTAGATAAAGGTTTTATCCTTCCTAGCGCGTCACCCTGGGGAGCCCCCGTACTTTTTGTCAAGAAGAAGGATGGCACTTTTTATATGTGCATAGACTATCGCGAGTTAAATAAGGTGACTGTCAAGAACCGTTACCTACTCCCACGAATTTTGGCTTGCCAAAATGACCAGCTTTATACTAAATTCTCGAAATGCGACTTTTGGCTTTGTGAAGTCCATTTCCTCGGTCACGTGGTCAATGAAGCTGAGATTCACATAGATCCAACCAAGATCAACTTTATCAAGAACTGGCCTACACCTAGAACTCCGACTGAAATCTGTCAATTCTTGGGTCTGGCGGGTTATTACCGTAGATTCGTCCAGGGATTCTCGAAGATCACACAACCCCTTACTGCTCTAACTAAAAAGGGTATCACCTACAAGTGGGGTGATGCTCAAGAATCCGCATTCCAGAAGTTGAAGGAAAAGCTCTATAGTGCACCTATTATATCCCTACCTGAAGGCACTGATGATTTCAATGTCTTCTGCGATGCATCTATTCAAGGACTCGGTTGTGTGTTAATTTAACGTGAGAAAGTCATTGCTTACGCATCTCGAAAACTCAAGACCCATGAAAATAACTACACTACCCATGACCTGGAGCTGGGAGCTGTAGTCTTCGCACTCAAGATATGAAGACACTACTTGTACGGTACCAAGTGCATGATTTACACCGATCACAAGAGTCTCCAGCATATACTCGACCAGAAGGAGTTGAACATGCGACAACGTCGATGGGTCGAACTACTAAATGACTATGAGTGCACAATCAAATACCATCTGGGCAAGGAAAACATTGTAGCCGACGCCCTCAATCGAAAAGAAACCAAGCCTAAATGAGTTCGTGCGTTACAGCTTACCATTCATTCAAACCTTCCTGAACATATTCGCAACACTCAAGTTGAAGCACTGTAAGATGAAAACCTTCTAGCTGAATCCATGCGGGGCATGGAAAATCAACTTGAACTCAAAGTTGATGGTATTCATTACTTCATGGAGCGTATATGTGTTCCATTCTATGGGAATCTGCGAGAGCTTGTGATGGACGAAGCACACAAGTCTCGATGGTTCGCATGGGTTAGCCTAGTAACATACACTAAAACCCAGAGAAAATCAAGAAATATGAATGTAATGTATGAAAGTCGGAGGGCATCTAGGTGTGGACACGGTGACAACTCAAAGTGGGGTTAGTTCACACGACGTTTGGTGTGGCATTCTTTGGCCTAATAGGTCCTTCGTACTCTCATCGTTAGTCCCCAGGCAGGGAAACTGGTCCATTAATTCGGATTTATATGAATGCCAATCCTAGACAGGATGTCCCGACTACCGGTACTCGAACCTTTCCAGTTACTACATGCCCGTCATGTGAACTCACTTTGATGAGATTTGAAAACAATAACATCCCAAAATTTTGAATAACATAAACATAAATATTTGGAAAATGGAGGGAAATGCTTCGAAAATTTAGAGGAATTCGAGAACTTATAAATAAGGGTTTTATAAGTTTCGTATGGTATATTTCAGGTGGAGTGATATATATATATATATATATATATATATAGAGAGAGAGAGAGAGGAAGTGTAGGATACAAATCCCCTAATCGTACATTATGTACGCGATCCCCACAGCCATACACGTGTCCCTGATTCAATTTAATTAGATAAGGGTATATCAGACATTTTGTTCAATCATCCGAGGGCTAATTAGGGAATTCCGTCAACAAGGAAGCAGATTACGAGTTCGTTTCAAAACCGTCTATCTAATTATTATTCGTATCAATTTTATTTGTAGGTTTTTTGATTGATTCCTATACCGAACACATATTGGCGATACCGAAAATGCTGGATTCGTCATTTAGGATGTTTATTTTTGGTTTTTCATCAGAGGGTTACGGTTGAGGTATGGGTTTTATTTGATTTAATGGTGTTTTCATGTTATTAGATTGTAATGAGATTGAAGATAAGATGTTTCTGGTTTATTTGGTGATTTTAACATATCGCATGTGTTGTTTTTTAAATATCGCATGTGTTGTTTTTAACATATTGCAGGTATTAAAGATTGGATCATTTCGCATGTTTAAGTTGGACATTTCGCACACAATAAAGTATTTATATATAATTTCGCATGTTTAGGTTGGTCATTTCGCACACTAAAAATATTTAACATATTGAGCTCAATATTTCGCACGCTTTAAAAGTAATTATATGTAATTTCGCACAGTGTGTTTTATAATTCAGTTCAATAATTCAAATCAAATAATTCAGTTCAATAATTGATATCAATAATTCATATCAATAATTCATATCAATAATTTTACAGTGCGTTTTTCTTTTATTATAAAGTTTATCCTTTTATCACAATTTCAAACCACTTATATCTTACCTTATTAAAAATAGCAGACCTCCCAACATCCTCTTCTGAATCAAGTATCAAACAGTCTTTGAGAAAAAGGATTCAGGAACAAATTCAAGAGGATCGATTATGTCAAGAGATGTTGGAAACCAACATTTCTCGTGTAACAGAAAACATGAAAAGAAGACAAGAAATTGTGAACTTGCTATCTCAGATGCAAGTGAGTAGTCTTCAAGAAATTGCTGTTATGTTCATGGTTAATCTCGGTGAGAGGGATGAGAAGCAGTTGAAAGAGTTGGCGGATGCAATAACTATCTTAAGATGCTCGATGGAGATGAAAATGAAGTTGCTTTCATCTTTTGAATGAACTTGTTTATTTTTAGTGCTTTATTTAATAAAACATGCAAGTTTTATATGTTCCATATAATTCGCATGTTGTGTTATGGCATGGGATTTTAATTTCGCATGTTTATTTTCCATATTTTTCATTTTATAAGCAATTCAATGTCAAACAAGCAATTTTATACATAAAACATGCGAAATTAAAAACATTAATGTAATCTAAAAAGTCTAAATATGCAACAGAAATTCAACATCAAACAAGTCTATTTGTCCTTTCCAATAAATGCCTTCAACCTATCTAGGATTATTTTGTCCAAATCTTTGAAATACTTTTCCCTGTCCGGCATTTTATCGAAAGCATTTGTCTCTTTAATTATTTGTTGAAGCTCCAGATTGTATTCGGATAGAATGATCTTACTTAGATATCTGCGCCTCAGGAGATGAAGTTGTGAATTCTGTCTATTGTTTACTTCATCTTCTTTCACAAACCCAGTCACCCATGGTGTTCCCCCCCCCCCTTGTATGTTTCCATATGACGCATCGTAAACACTCCATAGTCTACACCGTTATTCTCCGTCCTCCATTCCATCACCTTTCTTTCTATCACTGATGTTTCAGGTGCTTTTATAGCTGGTGTTGGTTTTAAGGCCTTTTGTAGGTATAAAACCAATACCCTTCTCTGTAACATAGCAACATTGTGTCAGTAGCTTTACATAAATATAACATGTATATGAAGAAATTTTTGTATTACCAGTGTGTCTGGAAGCCCCTTGTATCTATCCTTAAACTCTTGTTCAGCTGCTGAATTGTCAATCAACTCAATTTTGCCGGTTTTCAAGTGGAAGCACAAGACATAGAAGTGGTCACCTTGAAGTACCGGAATAAACACCAAGTCAGCCGAATCAAGTTTTTTACCTCATATTTCAGTATTATGTCTTCAAAATTTGAGGTAAATACGTTTTGACGTTGGTTGTCTGTGTAAGTCTCCTCCTTGTACATGATATTCGGCTGTATGTTATGTAATTAGAATCAATGTTAAGTAATGTATTACAAGCTTTGTACATGCGAAATTAGTACATGCAAAATAATGTGTGAAAATTTTTCACATGCGAATTGCTTATATACTCTATGAGAAATCTCTATAGTATGCGAAATGTTGTTTTTTTTTCACAGGAAATGTATCTACTATTCTACATGCGATTTGCCTATACTTAGTATGCGAAATCATTGAATATGCATTTTCTGTTTTGATTTCAAATGCCAAAATGTTTAGACAAACATACTATCATTGTGCTAAACAAGAAGAGTCTGTATGGTGATGATTTTCTATCCCTCTTCTTCTCTTCAAGGTTGAGAACATCCACAAATGCATCTATTCCGTTTGATGCTACGTACTGACCCCTGTAGAAGCTTTCAAAGATACCTCTGAATGTGCAAACCCCAGTTTTTGATCAGTAAAATGTAGCCCTGCCAGGCAAAAATTAAATAATTAAATATTTTGAGTGTGTATATATATATATATATATAGATGTTTGTTAGTTGATATAATTGTTTTACTTACTCTATATTTGCAAATGTAGCAAATGTGTATCGGATCACACTCAATTCTTGATTCAAAAGTGCTTCGTGCATGTTTACCACTCTGTTGCAGAAAGGGGAACAAAATGCTTCTCCAAGGTCTGCACATCTTTTCTCATTTTGAATCCTGGCGGCTTCTATTGTCCTATAAAGGAGTTCATTTAACCCCTTTGGGACAACTTCTGTACCGGCTTTTTGTTTTGCAGCTTGAGTTGGTTTTGTGTTTTTTCTCCCCCCTACATGGTTTTTTTCCCTTATTTTCTACCAGGCTGGGTCCCAGGCTCAAAAGCGAATCAACTGATTGCAATTCCTTAGCCATCACCTGAGAGCATACCACTTCTGGTTCCTTCTCAAGTTCGATACCTGAATCGGTTTGTTGGGGGTCTTTCTGGGTATTTTCTCCTAAAGAAACTGCTTCTAGTTCTTGTTCCTTTTCTTGAACTTTTTCTGGAATTTTTTGTGTAGATTCGGCTAAGTTCACTGTTTCTTCCATCCCAGTTTCGGTTTCACCACTTTCTTCAGGCCAATTTAAGTTAAAAGATATAATATTTTGTTCTTTTATTTATTTTTTCTAATATAAAGTGTTTTTTACCTTGGACAGGTGGTTTGTAAGCGTATACATCCGTTTCGACAGTTTGAATGTTTGCAATAAGGGTGTCTGTCACTCCTCCATCATCTTTATTTGTCATTCCTTCATCATCTGGCTGCAGCACCCCTATAGATACAAATTGTTGAATTTTATTACATCAGAATCAAAATCACATGTTATACATGACATTGCATGCGAAATAAAATGTCAAGTGTATACATGAAATCGCATGTGTATTTTTAATGTATCGCATGTGTATAGGAAATTCAATGTTCATATAAAATCGCATGTGTTAATTTGAAATCGCATGTTTACCTTCTGATTCCATTTGTTCCATAACATTGGATATTACTTGTTGAGCTTCTTCATTCTGTCTAATTTCTTCGTTTGTAGTATCTTCATGATGAACGTCAGAAGCTGCATTTTCAGGCTGTTGATGAACATTAGAGGGTGCAGTTTCAGGCTCTTGAACCGAATCAAGCGGCACACAAATGGGATTATTCTGAAGCGTCTCATCCCACTGCTTACAGGCCTCCATAATCTCCGGATCCCAAAAACACTTGGTTTTTGCTTCTGAAACTAAGTTGTTCATACCTTGAACAACTTGAACCATTTCAATGTATTTTTTGACATTGGCTTTCATTTTTTTTAATAGGTTCTGTAATATTTTTCGAGTTAAAATACTATCAATCTAGATGTTAAAAATAAATGGATTAAGTGAAATTAATATTTTTTTGGCTTACCTTTTTGTTGATGTTCGAAGCCTCTCGATTTCGTTGGTGGGCTGAATCGTAGACTAGCGTTGGTGAGAGTGGAACAGGAGTGTTGCAATAGTCCATCATTTTCTGTGTCTGTGTCCTAACTCCCATCACAAGGGTCAACTGAGACATGTCCTGGAGGTCAAAACTGAAATCCATCATATCATCAATGTTCTCGTTATCGTTAGGGTCTTCCTCGGTTTCTACGTTTTCTACTGCACGTGCAGTCCTTCTTCTGTAGCTTTTTGTGGTGTCAACGGGTCGTATTGTATACTCCTTCGTTGAACGACCCTGTTTTTTTTTTTCATTTTCACTCTCATTTGCTGTCCACAGAGGTCCGTTATCCGAAATATGCTCCTCGACTTTATCAATCTCTGTAGATGTGATATAACGAATAACCGGTATCTCCACGACTTTCTCGAACAGTTGAAGCCTCTTGTTGTACTCATGTGTGTATAGAAGCTGTATAAATATAAAAAGGAGTTGATATTTACTTAAAATGTGTATTTATTTTATATTCAAAGTCATCATCATACTCTATTTCTACAAAATCGCATGCTATCAGACAAAAGCCGTATAAAATCGCATGTATTCTTTAACCATTTACCAAAACCACTAATCTGATAAAATCGCATGAATTAGTAATGATTTCGCATTTATCAGTTAACCATCACCAAAACTACCTAATCTTATAAATCGCATGCTCAAACAAAAACATTTATAAAATCGCATGTATCATTTAATTATATAACAAAACTAACTAATCTTGTAAATATGTTATCAAATGTAGTAAAGCATACCGTAAGAAAGGAAACAGGTCCCACGAATTGTATTTTTGTGTTCTTCCAGCCCGCTTGTGTATGACGCAAAGTGTCCAATAGATATGAGTACCAATCTAGATGCGGTATGTCCTCAACAGCCTCTACACCAAGCAAACATCTATCATTTGCAGTTGTGGCCTTTGTAATCTCCCCAAAAAACGCTATCCAGTACACCAGGAAATTTATTCTAAACAGGCTCCCCCCATCTCTTTGATTATCTATTGCATTTGCAATTAAGCTATGGGTAATTCTCGCGTTTCCCCCCATTGACTGATGAATGTATCCATAAAAGTATTTCCTGGTTCTTTACTCTTTTCAATTTTCTCCACCTTTTTAACTTTCCTTTTGTTGACTATTATTTCAATTGGTTTTGGCCCCTTTGGTATTCCAAATACCTCATAAACTGTGTCCGATGTAATTTTTATTTGGTGTTTACCTAGGTTCAGCGTATCAAACATATCGTCAAAGTTTCTGGCTAGCCAATATCCCAAACGTGTCGAAATATGGTTGATATTCATATCTAGAATAGCCCCAAATCCCATATTCTTCACCTCATCAACCTGTTTTTTTGAAAAAATTTTCACAGTATACATATACGAGTTAGGTTGACATCTCAACATTATTGCTTCGTTGCTGTATTCGAAGAAAGCTCTAGGTTCTGTTCTAGGTGGTTCCAGCTGGCTTGGTTTTTTTCCCTGTTCCACCTTTTTTGAAGGTTTTTTTGTTTGTATCTTAGATCTCTTGTCATCTTTCTTCTTTTTTGGCAGTGGCTCAACAAAGTCATTGGCTCTGATACCAATCTGTCACACCCCGACCCACAGCGGAATAGGTGAGTGGGGCATGATTGGTTGATCCAAAGCTTATGACTTGCTATTAAATAATGATTAATCTATACTGAATGTTTCACATAGCAAATAATCTAAATAAAACAATTATATATATATATATATATATGAGACATTGTTCATAACAATCAAACTTCATTAATTCGTTTCTTGTTAACTAAGGCCCATCCTATGTCCAATCTTCTCTTCATGTTTGTTTGCATGTATCATGTGTAAAAGTAGTTTTTGGGTCAACAAAGGTTGGTGAGTAAATCTCCTTGTTACTAGTAAAATAATATGTTTAGTTTGTATACTGAGAAAACGTGCATTAACCAATGTAAGTAAATATGTTGTATGTCATGTGTCAAACCTCAATAAACAATCTCACACAATAATCAAATCAAATGTATGCAAATGTGCACGGTATTATGGTGTGCTTTAAGATCTAAGCTCAATCAAACGGAGCTGACCTCGTGTGTTGGCAACGTCAAGTTCCCCTCATAGGTAATGGTAAACAAACGAGCCAATGATGATGTAATGTACAAAATAAGTGTAATACACCAAGTGACAAACAAACAGTCAACACATAACACATAAACTTCACAAGATGGTAATTGCACGTATTTGAATTTTGTAAAATGAAACAATGAAATGCGACACATGATACACCCCAAAAACGTTTAATAAAAAGACGAGTGGTAAGATTCACTCACAGGTTGCTTTTTGTGATTCTTTGAATTAATCACACGATAAACGAGGAAACTTCAAACGTTGAAAACTACCCTAAAAACAATTAAATACGAAGTACTAAATATATTATACAAAAACACACAACTAAATATATAGATTAATTATTTTAGGTTTCCTAGATCTTGATAGATCCGGGTGATATCAGAGATACATCACCTCTTGGAAGGTTAGGAGCTTTCTCGATATTATACCATTGTGAATACTTATAACCAACAAGGTATGGAATATATCCAATTTATTTGATAAATATATGTTGATTATATTTCGTACAAACTAATTCGTTATACCAAACTTCTACAAAATTAACCAATTAAAATTATATAGTGGAAATAAATAAAAGTATTACTTTTATTTTTATAAATAATCAAACTTCATTTAACCTATATAAATTTTTGTTATAATATACATATACAATTTTAGGTTTTATAGTATATAAAACAAATCAATTTTCTTTCTAATTACATTAAAAACAATTAATATGTCACAAAATAAATTAACAGGAAGACATGGAGGGAACCGGGATCAACCTTCTATTTAACAAAAATAAACGAAAAACCAGCGGATGATTGAGTAGAACCTGAGCCTCCCTGGGTTCTGAAAGTTATTAACTACGCTGCATTGATTTTTTTTATAAAGTTTAGTATCGTTCTTTTATTTAAACATAACCAGTTATGCGTCATCTTCTTTCATCAACAACCAAACCAGTTCCGACCAAACCCTAGTTTCCATTAAACCTCCAATTCGTGTTGCACAGTATACTGTTTCAGCTAATTCCAGGGGGGTTTTACTTCCTAACTCAAAACACATTGAATGATGTACTAAAAGCTAACCGGCGACGACGTATGACGCGGGTTTAAGAACTCCGGTGGGGTCCGTGTCTCCAGCGTACTTGCAGACACAAGGCAGAGAGGGTTTTGGGTGATTTGAGATGGTTATAGAGGACAGGTCTTGTTGGATATTTATAATTAATTGGATAGTCACCAGCTTGGACCGCAAGTTTTGATTCAAGTTTAGGAGGATTCCGGTTATAGATGATTCGCCCGATCTAGCGTATAAAAACCTGATTTCGACAGTTGTACAAGGGTGGAAACAAGTAAGGGTTCACGATCTTTGTTTTGGAAACGCGATCTCGAGTTTTTGACATGAAATCCGTCGGATCAAGAACTGATTTGGTGTGATACGCCGCTGTGGATTAAGATTTGGCGGCAAGTGCCCATGGCTTTATAGCCTAGTGGCATCTTGGTGGTGGGATAAGGCTTTGGGACCAATAGGTCCTGGGTTCGATTCCCACAATGGGGGTTTTCTCATATTTATTGGGTTTCCTCCTGAATTGGTGTGGCATTATGCCTAGTGGAGATGGATATGATCGGGTGGTTCCTCTGGTGGCACGATGATACTCCAGTGGTCCGTCAGTGATCCAAATTTGCCGTTAAAAAAAAAAAAAAAAAAGATTTGGCGGCAAGCTGGATGTTTTCAAAACAAAAATTAGCTTCCGTTTAAATATCGTACCGCCTGAAGTATCACACAAAATAACCAGTGGTGGGGTGGTCTTTTGTGTGCTAGTTTGTTTGTTGATCCGGGTAAGACTCGTGTTCTAGTCCCGTGGTCCACCATTTTATTTTGTTTGTTATACATCTTAAGTTTCATAAATTACAATAAGGCCACCTTCAATCAATAACTTTAGATTATGGCAGATCTAGCCCTTGTAGTTTATAACTTACTAACTAACTACAATATTTAACTTAGTTTCATTATAGAATTTATATTTTTCAAGTCGTAAATAAACACAATATGTAATTGAAAGAGAAATCCATTTTTATTTAACGTAGAATCCAGTTGATAATGGTTCAGATCCAATTTTCAAAACCGGTTGGATTTTTTTAGTACCCATTTTGACGGATATTACAACTTTAATGTGTAAAACGATTATCGTGCTATGTATAAGATTGTGTGTTGTGGTTTAAGCTAGCTCTCGGATTCATCCTGTAATATTGTTTCACCTGACATTGACTTCGCTGATTGGACATTGGCTAAAGCCCCTGCTGAAGTCACTTGACCTTGTTGTGGCTCAGGTGAGCAGGGGCTTTAGCGAATTTTCATTTTCATTTTTATTTTATTTTATTTTATTTATTCTTTCTAAATTAGTAAACTAATATTAATAGAAAATTAATATTACTAGAAAATGTCACATTATTATATATATACTAGCGGTAAGACCCATGTGCAAACACGGGTCGTTTCTTAGAAAACCATGCATAACAAATATAAATGATGAATATGGTTATATTTATAGACTTATAAATAAATAAGTCAGTCGGTAAATACTTAAAGTTTAAAGTATAAAAAATACAAAAATATACAATTTATTAATCTTTTGTAAACGAAATAACATTTGCATTCAAACATGTTCCTTCAACCTCCACAAAACACTATTTTAACCCAACAATGGTTTTAAACCACCGTTTTAACCCAACAGCAGTTTCAACCATATTTTTCTCCACAACAAATACATTTAACCCAACCGTGGTTTCAAACATCTGTTTTCATTCATCTGTTGACCAAAGTCAACAAATGCGTCAATTACTGTTTTATTTTCAAACATCTGTTCACAACAACAGAGCTTTCATCATTTAAACTCTCAAACCTAAATATTCATTTAATTAATTTAAATAACAAATATGGTTAATAATTTTAACACAACTAATTATATAAAACATGAAAGTGTCAAACAGAGGTAACTATATAATAAAAAAACTTCAAAACAGCACACAACATTCAATAAAATACAGCATAATAATTTCTAATCAATGGGCGAAACAGTAGTCTCGATAAATACAGCATAATAATTTCTAATCAATACAGCATTCAAGCATGTTCCTTCTTCAAAAAACAATATTTTAACCCAACAGTCGTTTCAATCACCTTCAACCTCCACAAAACACTATTTTAACTCAACAGTAGTTATAAACCACCGTTTTAATCAAACAACGGTTTCAACCACAGTTTTCTCCACAACACTCTGCTTTATCCCAACAGTGGTTCCAAACATCTGTTTTCATCCATCTGTTGACCAAAGTCAACAGATGTATCAACCATTGTTTTATTTTCGAACATCTGTTCACAATAACAAAGCTTTGATCATTTAAACAGACCTTTGCCAATATTACAAGCTTTTACACTCTTAAACCTAAATATTCATTTAGTTAATTTAAATAACAAACATGGTTAAAAATTTTAACACAACTAATTATATAAAAACAACAAGTGTCAAACAGAGGTAACTATATAATAAACAAAGTTCAAAACAGCAAACAACATTCAGTAAAATACAACATACTAATTTCTAATCAATGGGCGAAACAGTAGTCTCGATAAATAAAGCTCCTTTCGGATCACTGTAGTTGTCAACATGTTTGAGGTATTTCAAAACTTCATTGCTCAAATCGAATTCAACCATATCTTCCCAACTTCAACTTCAACCTTAAATACTTAAAGTTTAGAGTATAAAAAATACAAAAATATAAAATTTATTAATCTTTTTTAAACAAAATCACATTTGCATTCAAGCATGTTCCTTCTCCAAAAAACAATATTTTAACCCAACAGTCGTTTCAATCCCCTTCAACCTCCACAAAACACTATTTTAACCCAACGGTGGTTTAAAACTACCGTTTTAACCAAACAGCGGTTTCAACCATAGTTTTCTCCACAATACTCTGCTTTATCCCAACAGTAGTTCCAAACATCTCTTTTCATCAATCTGTTGACCAAAGTCAACAGATGTATCAACCACTATTTTATTTTCAAACATCTGTTCACAATAACAGAGCTTTGATCATTTAAACAGACCTTTGCCAATATTACAAGCTTTTGCACTCTCAAACCTAAATATTCATTTAGTTAATTTAAATAACAAACATGGTTAATAATTTTAACACAACTAATTATATAAAAAGTACAAGTGTCAAACAAAGATAACTATATAATAAACAAAGTTCAAAACAGCAAACAACATTCAATAAAATGCAGCATACTAATTTCTAATCAATGGGAGAAACAGTAGTCTAGATAAATAAAGCTCCTTTCGGACCATTGTAGTTGTCAACATGTTGGAGGTATTTCAGAAGTTCGTTGCACAGATCAACTTCAACCATATCCCCCCAGATGCTTGTTATCAGCCACTTGTTGTTTTCAATTATATTAGTCCTTCGACGCCTATCTACATAATCAACTACACGAGTATTATTGAAAGCAAACACCTTCATCCAGCCTTCTTCTTCTTCTTCTTCTTCATATATGAGCAAATCAACAGTTA